>JAUUEB010471865.1:0-11573 GCA_032362205.1 Clione limacina | reverse complement strand
TCATTCAAAAAGTAATGCATGAAGTTAAATAAAACGAGTAATTTGAAATGCAATCTAATTGAAAATTTTCACAAATGTACATTTAGGTATACTCTTAAAGCTACATTTTTCCGTTTTACATTTTGTTTGTTTCTGTGGAAATGACGTCACTTCAAAATGGCTGCCCCAAAGGCATTGCATTGTAAACAAAGCGCAGTGATTGAATTTCTTCATTGTGAAGGGATAAAACAGGTAGACATTGTCAAAAGATTGAAAATGTATACAAAGACAAAGCTTTACATCAGTGTAACGTCTGTAAGTGGTTAAACCGACTCAGTGATCCAATTGTAGCAGTAGAAACCATGGACAACTCTGTCACACCCACGCTATTCCTCTGATTTAGCACCCTCTGGCTACCATCTGTTTGTCCTCTTAAATCAGCTTCAAGAGCTATCATGACGATGAGTTAAAGTCAGCCGTCACGGCTTGGCTCAGAAACCAGCCCCAAGAGTTCTACCGCAGCGGTATACAGGGACTGTTTCAAAGATGGGCCAAAGCCACCAAAAGACAAGGAGCATATATTGAAGATTAAAAATGTAATCCTAAGACTTTCTTCATTAATTTGATGTATGATACTTCACTATGCTTGAAAACATTAAACTTGTATCAACCTTTATGCATTACATTTTGAATGATGTAGTACATAGTAGAAAAATGAACCTTACTCACAGATTACAATTTATCTTTCAAGAGCCTTTAAGAAGTGTTTACCCCTCTTCCTCAGCTGACAACCGAATTTTTATACTAAGTTAATTGATTACTAATGTAAGTTGTAGCTTAACTAGTTTATCCTACTCGGCAATAGTACGTTGAGATCAGGCTGATTAATTATTCATAGTACAATTTCTTAGTTCAAGGCAACAGATGAGACAGCTGTTATACAACTTATTTAAATTTGGCAAGGATTCAAACACCGAACATTCCATTGCCAAGCAATTTGGTCTAGATTGAGGACATTTACAGGGGCATTTTTCATGGGATAGGTAGAATGTTTAAATCAAAACTTGCAAAGTGGGAGAGTTCTCCTGACAATTTTAAGTAATTGATATAAATGGTGAGTTGTTACACCTGGGGATTAATTTAGAAATTCACTGGCTAATAACTTCCTCTTAAAGCCTACGTATTTTTTTAAATCCTGAAACCAAAAAATTGTTTAAAAAGAAGGAAATATGAAGAGAAATAAGAATGTATAATGTTTCCTGAAGATAACTATGCTTAAAAAAGTAAAAAGATTAAAGTTAAAAAGTCTAGAAACACAATACACTTCGACTTTAATGGGAAGAAAAAATGGTCACCTTGTATGTCCCTGGAGGCGCATTCATCATTCTTGTCTTCATAACATCAACAGGTTGAGTAAGCAGAGTGGCAATCATACCCTGTAATGGCAACATTTGGATATACAATGCCTTGATCAAAACACTTACATTTACAACTGAAATTATAAATTTCAACGCCAAAAAGTCCTTGTTTATAAACAAATTCACAATGAGTAACAATATAATCACCTCATCTACTTTGTCAGTAACAATATAATCACCTTATCTACTTTGTCAGTAACAATATAATCACCTCATCTACTTTCTCAGTAACAATATAATCACCTCATCTACTTTGTCTCATTTAGCTAATTGGGTAAAAGTTTAAACAATCTCACAAGATTTATGGCTGATAATGTATATAAACATCATCATCATGAATCTGACATAGCTCTCCTTTGGCTTTCTCGATCCAAGAATAGATAATGGATTCTTAAAATTGCTCTTACATTCTATAATCAATTCTGCTAAACTCAAAAGAAAATCATACAAACTAAGAAAAAACAAATAACCCACAGCTAAAACACTGGACGTAAGATGCAAGTTCATGTTGTCCGCGAAATATCCTGATCCCAAAAGCATGCCCTTTAACTGATCATAGCAAGCCAATTGTCCTACAGTGACTAGGACAGCCCGAGAGCTAGCCATTGTTGCACCATTGAAAGCTCTAGTTGGTCCTTCATATCGTACAACTCTGTATAAGCCATCAATTGCATGCTTGTAGCTGAGGATAAAATGATAAATCTTACATGTTATAAAACAGGGTTATGGAAATTAAAAATGTTTTGAAAAAATTACAAGCAAAAGAGAACAATAAAACCCCACATATGGCACATCACATAGAGAAGTTTTCCTCCTGTATCACTTAAAATAGAGAAATTTGTCAAATATGACAAAAAGACTACACACATTTACGTTAAGATGATTTAGCAATCAATTCAAGTTTTGAAAGACACTTTCTGATCACAAAGTGAACAGGACAATTCAATATTGATAAACATCAAAAAAACTATGCATAATTACAAGACTGACAAATAACATTTATTTACACATAAAAATCAAATCAAAATGAAGTAAAGAAAGACCAAACTCACTTTCTTCTCTCTTCTAAGGGCAATTTGATGTCATTCTGCATTCTAAAGAAAAGAAACAATGGTTGTAATTTTTTTGTCAGATACTTAATAAGAACATCGTTATTTTTAGCAATGAAAACACAAAAAGAAGTTAAAATTGGTTGAGTCCCTTCTTTGATCTGATAAACATACGACTGATTTGACCTAAAATGCTGAAAAATTATAACACCTTGAAATAGTAAATTATAGAATTATTGCAACTGTTGTTTAAACTCTTCAATTGTTAAGGAAACTATACACATTTTATTTGCAACTGTATTATGGACAAATTATCATAAGTCAAGTTTTTCTAGAAATATTACTTAAAGTTATCTGAAAAGTTTTTCTTTCAGAAATAAATAGCCTCTTACATCTGACAATCATAACTCAATAGAATAAACAATGGGGAAATAATTGAGTCAAAAAGTAAAACTGGAGAATGAGAATGTTCTTGAACTGGTCAAGACTTGAAACCCTAAAAGCTCACCTCACATTAACAAGATCAGATGGAGTGCCAACCCAACCACCAGAAGCTCCAGCCAAAGCTGCTAATCCTACTTTCTCATAGAAAGGCATGTTACGTCCATCGGCAGTCAATTCCTTTTTGACAGTTTCGTAAATGGCAAATCTTGTCAAGGAATAGGTCAACTGTGGAGATAATGTATAATGTATTTTTCCACTGCATGTTTATTATTATTATTATTATATTATTTATTATTTAAAAACACACATTGGCTCATTAACGCAAACACACACAAGCAATCACAGTTTAAAGCAAAATAGTCTGATCTTGTTAGAGCAAAATAATTCAATGAATTGTTCAATATGACTAAACCATTGTTTCAATTCAGCAATGAAATAGTAATGTATCACAATTTCAGATTTTATATGTTTTTAATGTATGCGTTATTTCTCTAATTCTTAATGAATTATGATTTCAATTAGATCACAGCAAATGACCTGACTCATCACAAATTTGACTTTCTTTTTTCAATAGTTAATGAGGAAATGTACAATATGTGGTCACTTTGTAACTCAACACAATTATTAAAAAGAAAAAATCACACATTTTTGGAATTCAAATAAATTTTCCTGCCCAGCTCTTTTTTGTTGAAGTTAGAATTGTTGAAGTTAGTTAATAATTATTGTTGGACAAATATTGGCAATTAACCCACAAAAATAAGAATGGATGAATGCATTTAATGGTTATTTCCTCTTTTTAAATCTATTCCATATTCCATTCATGAAATATAAACTACAAACTCTAAGGGGTCAAAGTTTTGTTGATAAATCAAAGGTGCCAAGTTTCTTTTGTCGACCAAATATTAGTTTGAGGTTCTTATTATCAATCACACTGAATCTATTTTGCAACTTTTTTACAAATATCTGCAATTTGTTTCATTTTGACCATTGATAAGTATATAAACGTTTTTGTTTGTTTATCTTTTAAAAACTTTTGTTGCTTTTTGGTAATGCATTTATTCCAAGGAAAATATTGTATTTACATAATTGAGCTGTCGAGTACAATGATGTATGGTAGAAGTGAAGTCTGACAGATGCCTCTTATATGTACTGATTTGCTTGAAATTAAAAAAACAAAACAGGGTAAGATGAAACCCGGCATAAATCGGGCCCTTTTCTCTATCATTTTTCAAGTTTTGCCCCTCCCTGGAAGAAATCCTGGTGACGCCCATGCCCCCTTTGACAACAAGTAATTTCAAAAATGTTGCACAATGTTGAATCAAACAGATTACTAATATATACCTGACGACATATAGAAGCAGACAATCCATTATAAAGTCCCAAAACCCCATCATTTTTCACAACATGAACTGCCATCTGACCCAATCCTATATTGGTCCCCTGTTGTGTCTGGAGATGAACCTGCAGGGAAAAGTAACAATGATGTAAACAAAATTGAGACAAATCTTCATATTGTTGTATTGAAACAAAAATTAGTGAAAATAATTCCAAAGAAATGGCATTGGCAAAATATCAACTAATGTATTGGTACAATGAGGGATATTAATCAGAACAAAAACTTTATCTTTTAAATGGCTTTGTAAAGGTCTAAGCAACATCTACTGTCTTTTAATACACTCTTGTAGATAGTGTGAATGATCATTGCTCTTCATATATCTTTATTTCAATCAATGAGAGACAACCAACCTTGAGAAGATCTAAGGGATGTGTAACACAAGCAGCCATTGCACCGGAACAACCTCCAAAATACCAGCGCCCAATCCTCTTGGTCTTGTCTACCTCGGCCATGGTGAAGCAGATATCTTTGTGTATTTATCTGTTGTAAAATTGTAAAACACATCTTATGATTAATATAATAAATCAACATTTTTATATTACCTTTTATCAGTAAATATGATAGTACTAAAATCGTATATTTAATATTTTCAACAGATCATTCAATTAATTTGTTGTAAAGCCTGGGTCAACCAGAGAATGTTGATTACAAAATCTTCTTTCTAGGTCAAGAAAGATATAATGACTGTGTACAGAATGAATAATGAGTTGAAATTACAAAGTTGAAAAAATTCATTCATTTATCTTTACACTGCTGAGTATTTATTTTCTGATAATATAGATGTGATGTTAGACACTGATTTCTCTACTGTTGGTATAGCAACTGTAAGGAAATATTTAGTATTGGTAAAAAGCTAACTCAACACTGGTAAAGAGCTATCTCAACACTGGTAAAGAGCTATCTCAACACTGGTAAAGAGCTAGATAAATATTGGTTAAGAGGTAGATTTACATTGATAAAGAGCTAGTTTTACATAGGTTAAGAACTAGCTCAAAATGTGGTATGTGGAGCTAGACCAGTGATGGAGTTAGGTAAGTTTTCATCTTTAGAGCTATGCAGGTTTAATCAATTATAAAGCTAGAAACTTAACAATAATGAAGTCAATTAGTGAAGCTAGCTTAAATGCAATTCATGTGTTAAGGTATATGCTACATCAGTCTTTTTATTTTGAGTGGAGCAATTGCTCTTTCTCCCTATGACGCTCCTCAACTCCAGAAGTATGAAGCCCCTTGAAATGTCACAACATACAATATAATAAATATAATATGACACTAGTGTCGAAAGTCGAAAAGATGTAATAACCCTGAAATCCAATCATACATACAAAATGTGACTAAAATTCAATTCAATTTAACTGTATTGACCCAGGCAGGCGCATATCTAGAGGGTTGTGAGGGGTGATCATGTAATGTCCCCCTCCATCTGAAGGGAAAAAAAATCTATAGATTTGCACCATTTCCCAAATGTGGTGACCCCCGTAAAAACATCGAACGTTTTTCCTGGGATTTTTTTTTACTACTCGTACATAACTAATACTAAATGACAGATTTGTTTGTAATTAAAGGTCTTTGGTGCAAAAAAGGAAGTGCATCCAAATCTGACTTTGAGTCAAAACCAATTCCTCACATTGAAATCTTTAGATTGATGATGTTTATCAGAGAATAAGTTGTGAATCTAAACAAAATAGTAACAAATCTTAGCATGTACTAATTTTCAACAAAGGCTTAGCTGCACTACTAAAACTCTACAAATAGCATACCAAAGTTTTATGTTGATTAAGTAAAAACTGTTGGTGTTATCCTGGTGCATACACACAAATAAATACAGACACAATTAGTCACGGGCACAATTAGACAGACTGTTTGATTTTTATAATGTAGATAGTATTTTGGACCCTTTTAACAACTGGGCGAAGACCGTGCCTTTGCATAAATGAAGCCATAGGAGTATTGTAACAAACAGAACCAGTTCACTAACTCTCTTGATGTAATCCGATGTTTGACCATAGGTCATCAAGACAGTTATCTCATGTACTTATATGCACAAGTGACACTTTAACTTTATCACAATCAACAAAGAAGCCCATAAACGACTCGAATTTCGGGTCTCTACGCTCCCTCATTCGTAGTTTTGGTAGCTTCGTCTTATCTTATCATCACAATGACACATATCCAAAATCGACCGATAAACAACGAATTCATGATACAAACTTTATCATACGATAAAGATATAATGTTCACGACCGCGCGTTGTAGTAATGTCTCACGACGTAACAGCGTAACATATCAAGATCAAGATACGATAAGTGAAGAATAGGCCGGGACAGAAAGCGCAAAGACGACGATTCCCCTCGATGTCAGTCTAACGTTAGTGTTCAGGTTAATGACCCTTTTCTACTGACATGATTGCAACACTCGTAACAGTCTTACAGTTTACGTCTTACAAAAAATATCAAACAAATTACAACACGGAGATTGATCTATAAACTATGATTTCTATTATTAGAGCAAATCCTTTTAGCACAGCTTTGTCAGATAAATAAGCTATGTTATTTCGTCATTATATTTTTTTTGCATGTCTATGTATCTCTCTCTCAGACACGCATAATTTTCTTTCTTTCGTCAAAAGTTATTTATTTCTCTCCCTTTGTCAGTTTTCTTCCCTTCCTTGATTAACACAAACACATTAATTATCTTTCATTCGTCAATAGTTATTTATTTCTCTTCCTCTTCTCCCTTTGTCAGTTTTCTCCCCTTCATTGATTAACAAACACATAATTATCTTTCATTCGTCAATAGTAATTTATTTCTCTTCCTCTTCTCCCTTTGTCAGTTTTCTTCCCTTCCTTGATAATCAAGAACCCTAATTCGTAATTGGCCGTCGCCCCTCTGTTATCTTCTAATGTCTCTTACTTTTCAAAGGTGGGTACAATGGGTAAAAATTGTACCCGGGGAAAATTAAAAAACCCATGTTTAGATATTTGCCCCAAAAAATTGTATAAATATCAAGCTTAAACCAATTGATTTGGATTCCTTACAACAAATAACATGTTCTCATCTCAACATGAGTCTTCTATATTTGAGCATTTTTTAGTTATGGATGTTTAAATGGCAAATTCGTACCCGGGAAACAATCTTTTTGGAAAGTAAGCTTTCAATGCTTCTTTACACACGATTGATACATACATTGATAACATCCCTTTACTTCTACCAACCATTTTTGCGTGTTGGTCTTGCTCTATTTATCTATATATAGCTATGTTTTAAATTCAATGGTTTAACTTTGAATATAATTGCCTTCAGTTCATTTGTGATCATTATTACACCTGCTATTCAAATGTATTTTAATAAACCTAGCAAGGCTCAATTGAGCCATCTACTTTTTAACTGATTCCTCATTCAGATGACATCAATAATTCAATACTGTTACTAAGTTTTGCTAGTACAGCCAAACTCACTTAAATCGAATTTTTTTGGATGCACGATTTTGTTCCGTTTTAAAAGAATTACGTTGGTTTTGACTGTCTTCAATTCAAACATTTAATAGTTGAGAATGTGTTATTCTATCTACTTTTCCCTATAACATGCGTTCTATAACTTTAGTTGTGGACCTCTTAAAACTGTTATTTATGTTATTTGTAGATATATCAGACTATGAGTGTCCATTACTCAGCCAAGTATTGTATGTTATTCTGCCATTTTTGTCTCAGTAATTTTCTCCTCTTTCAATAACGTTTAAATGTACAGGGTGATTTTTTAAGACTGACGCTTTTGAATTCGAAATATTGAAAAATAAATAGATAAAATCATGCGGTTGTCTATAATAACAGATATAAAATTTTGTTTGATACCAAATTTGTTTATATGTGACGAAAGGTTGCCAAGCTATCGTCAAAAGGGCAAAATTTGTCAACATAAAATAGAGCCTGAAAATGCGATTTTAAACAGAATCTTAATTGATTCATTAAAGCATTTCATTGATTACCCAATGGCCTGTTGTCACATCCAAGCACATTTGATATCAAACAAAAAATTTATATATGTTATATACGTTACAGAAAACCGCATGACTTTTATTTCAGTTTCTTTAATATTTAGATTTTAAAAGCGTCAGTATTAAAAAATCACCCTCTATAATTACAAACTATGTTTATCTCCAGCTTGTTCAATAAAGTACTTTATTAATTCAAATTTAAAAGGAATTATAATCACCTTAAAATGGAAGATAGATCAATAATACAGTCCAGTAGGATGAAAGTTCATGAAGATATGTTTGTTATTCATGTTCACCCACCTGTAATGTTGGGATAACCGAACTTTGGAAGTCGTCCATTTCTCATTTCTCGGAAATTGAAAAGAGAGATGACCTTCCAAAACATAGGGTTTTCCCAACATTAAAGGAGTGTGAACGCAGGTGAACGTCAATTAAAATGCTTGAAATATAAATTGGTCAGTTAAATTGCACACCCATTTTCATGAGTAAAATGTTTCAGGATTCAAGATCACTTTTTGGGAGGCCATAAACATCCTTATTATTAATATCTAAAACCTTCCTTTGGGTTTTATAAACGACATTCATGTTTCTGTTTATGATTCTGTTCCACCTCTCATTGTGTGTGTGTGTGCGCTTGAGTAGTTTAAGTAGTTGACTTCCTGCTTTCTCGCTGACAAAAGTCTCAGGTTTTCTGAATCAAGTAAAAGGTGACTAAGTCAAACAAAAATGACTTCTGCGTCCTTTATGAAAGCAAAGGCTGCTAGTTATGAAATCTTAAAACGTTTGAAACTGTTGCAAAGGTATGATATCAAACTCCTCATTATTTACTTGTGTAAATGTATTTGAATTTGCATTGGCGATGCAGTTAGTAGGTTGTATGGAAATAATTTTGATTCAATTGAGAGAATGTGTAAAGTTATGTTACAAACATACATTGAATGCTTTTCTTCTAGAAAGCGATAAGTACTTAATAAGTACTCTAATACAGTTTCAAGTCCACGATTCAGCGGGAGATATATTAGTCAAAGTTTTAAACATTGCCAGACAATATACACTCACTATGTTTTTCAAAAAAATTAAACTGAACTAGCTTTTTATTGGAATACACTGTTTTGGAAAATCTAAGAACTATTCTTTTACCCGCAAGTCTGTTAGGATATTGAACGCAGCACAAAATTGCCAATATTGTTACCGTCTAACAGAGAGGGCGCAATTTACGTGTTTTTTTCTTTACAGAGGGGGCGCAATTTGCGTTTCCGTGTTTTTTCATCTTTACAGAAGGGGGGGGGGGGGGGTGCAAATTGCGTTTTTTCTTCTTTATTTTAGGGGTATACAATATATGGCGTTTTTTTCTCTTCTTTTCTTTTCTTTTTCTTTTTTTTCTTTTCCTTTACCCTCTTCTTTTCCTTCTTTTTTCTCCTTTCCCCCCTTTTTGGCGCCCCCATCCGTAAAGAAGGAAAAAAAGGGGAGCATTCACCCGTGCCCCCATGATACGCGCCTGATTTGGAGGGTCCGATGTCCAGAAGGCAGAAGGTCGGTTGTTCAGAAAATGGAATTGAGCTAGGTACTAGTTTCAATTGCCTTTAACACGCTACCCTCGTAACGTTCTTTTAGACGTGAGCATAAATTCAGAGTTCCAACGAACTTTACCCCCAATCTTGGATATTATCAAAACAAAGGCTGCGGTCGAAATTTTTCAGATAAGTTATGAATGTTTCACATTTAGAGTATTTTGTATATCTCAAAGCATATTTCAGACTTGTACTAAATGTACATCTAGCAACCAGTTTATTTATCCCCGCAAAACTGCAAGTATCTTATCGGTTCCAAGCTTACTCGATCACGCCCCCCCCCCCCGGAATTGAGTATATTTCCAACCTAAATTTATTACGCACACCTCCTGTATTTCAGAACGTTTGCTAATTTATGTCTAGTTCCCAGCTAGCTCGACCACACACCTTACCATGCTTTAGACTTCTACCTACAGTCAGACTGCGCAAACGATTTAGTCGAATTTCTGCTTAATCGGAACAAAACCCTGACTCCTGTTTCTCTCTCTCTCTCTCTCTCTCTCTCTCTCTCTCTCTCTCTCTCTCTCTCTCTCTCTCGCTCTCTCTACTATCTATATATTTATCTCTCTCTCTTTATCTCTGTTTTTGAAAAACGCCTTTAAACCGACAAATGGGCTATAAATGCTCAAACCGAAAGGATTATGGACGAAAATTACCGATTAAGTGTGATAAGTTAGAGAGGAAATCGTTCATAATTTTTCGCGAAAATGGGACATTTCTGTTTGATTTATTTTACTGTTGACTTGGCTTTGTCTGTTTGACGTAGTCCTAACTAACCAGCGGATTGACTATGGCATAAACAAATTCCAACAAACTGTATAATTCCTGGGACTGCAGCCCAAAAAATAAAAATAAGATGACCCATATTAAGGTTTTAAAAAACTCTGACAGTCGTGCCAATGACAAAATGTGCTCTGTAGAATATAACAATTGAATGTGATTTACAGGGCTATGGTCATAATGTCTGGAATAGTCACCCACATAAATCTTAGTACTTTACTTGTCAGTATCAGTATCATCAGGTTATCGCAATATGATTCCTTGAAACCTTGGAATCGCCTTGTCCAGCACATGCTTTAAAAATAAATAACATAAATATTACTATACGACCATTATCCAATGTTGATGACACCACCGATAAAGCTGGACCCACATCCTAGGAACTAGTAGTCGTATATATTTTATCGTCTCGGGCAACAGCATTTATTTGAAACTATTTCCGATTCAATCTGAGCATTTTGATTTCTTGACATTTGGGAAGCTTTACCGACCGTTTGATAAAGTTACTTTTGTATGTGATCGCAACATATTTTATCTATGTCTCATAAGGACCCAGTTCATGTTGAGTTAAGTGACGAGTGGTTGCAATCAACCCCCACCCCATATGCGTGTGTGTACACTAGGCTGTCAACGCACGTCACATCCCAGTCAACACAGCAAATGAAGTCCTTATGGACACCGTTTGCTGTCCTGCTGTCCTTAAGGTAGCAATATGTTTATTCACGACACCAAGAATTGGTGCTCGTGTATGTGACGATACGTGTTTGTCTGTGTACACAATAACTCAAGAAAGACACAACTGATTGACTTCAAATTGTGTACGATGTTGTAATTCAACCCGTAAAAGAAGCCTATTTAATTCCAGAAATATCCGTTAATAATTGACAGAGTTATGGAATAAAAACTAATTAGATGGGATTACATAGAGAAATACTCATCGGCA
>JAUUEB010471864.1:0-19840 GCA_032362205.1 Clione limacina | reverse complement strand
GATGGCGGACACTGGCCTCGGATTAGCCACTTAAAAACGCCCATTTCACATTCTGTTCTATATCCTAATTCTGTGATTCTGACTGTGTCAAATGTATTTCCAGGGACGTAATGGGCTTGGATCTATATTTGTCTGGGCCAGTGGAAATGGTGGTCGAGAGCTGGACAACTGCAACTGTGATGGTTACACCAACAGCATCTACACACTGTCCATCAGTGGTGCCACAGAGAAGGGGAACATACCTTGGTATTCTGAGGCTTGCTCTTCTACCCTGGCTGCTACATACAGCAGTGGTTCAGGTGGAGAGAAACAGATTGTAAGTGGAGACATAGCAAATTGGATGATTTCTTTCCATCTTTCTGTATTTGAATTATCTTTAGTTTTTGTATTAGTTATTGTTTATTTAGCAACACATCAGTCCACAATTGTTTGTTTATGTGATCCTTAATTTTCATAGTCGAGCAAAAAAGGATGTACAAGTTTTCTTCATAAGAAATTATAGTACTGGCTTCAATATTTTTGAACTAGGTTTTAGCTAGTATTCTACATTTATAAGTAATTATAATGTATGTTTTTATATTTCTAATTATTGAATAATCCTGTGTAGCAAAGTTATTTCGTTTTATCAGGACAAACTACATCATTTTTTATCTAAATAAGATACAAATCTTTTGATGAATGTTTTTTGTCTCATATTTCACTTTGAAATTACTTATATTGTCTTAAACTGTTTGAATTTATGAAGTATCAAAACCTCCTTTATCATCCTTAGATATAATATTTGGCTGCATTTTAGTCAAATTTTGCTTGTACAATCTTATAAATGTCTCTATAGTCTTTACTTGATTTGTTACACAGATTTTATCTTGTTGTTATCATTATTTGTTCAGGTGACCACAGACCTTCACAAAAGTTGTACAGAAACACATACGGGTACTTCAGCTAGCGCACCAATTGCTGCTGGACTTTTAGCATTAACTTTAGAGGCCAAGTGAGTATGCAACCTTTTTATGTAAAAGTTATAATTAGAAATCAATGACTGAGATGAAGTTTAAGGCTTTACAGCTACCCCCCTCTCCTCCCAAAATCATATTAATATTTCTTCATCACGTTGAACAGAGGGGCAAGAGTCTAATCGTTAATAGAATAGTAAATACCTCCTGAATGTAATTGAGTAAATCTTCATCAAAAGCCATTTCACTAGAAAATGTGCAAAAGTGTTTAGTGTAAAGAAAAGTATATTCTGCTTATTCTGTAAATAATTTGAATTTTGTATTTGAAATAAATGAAATGTGTAGAGTAGTTTAAAAAAATATCTGCACTGTATCTTCAGCCCCATGTTGACATGGCGTGACCTCCAGCACATCATTGTGGAGACAGCCAGGCCTGACAACCTGCATGCTGATGACTGGATCATGAATGGAGTCGGCAAAAAAGGTGAAATAACTTAACTCTAGCTATATTAAATTTACTGCTTACTTCAATGGAATTTAAGATTTCAGCTCTAAAACAAAAAAATTGTTTTAAAAGGCCTTTCATGCCACATCATTTGTTCAGGTGAATTTTATTTTTATCAAAAGAATAAAATGATTCAAGAGTTCAAGATACTTCTTAAGGATGTGCTTTTTTAAGTTTACATCAAATCAATGTTAAGAGTAAACAGTGAAATGAAAACAAGCCACTTTTGAAAGAAAACCTGCAAACCATAACTACAGTTATGAGGAAAGAAACACATAGGAACACAATGATCCTGATAAGTGCAAATGAATTCTGTTGTATCCCCATCCCTTTCATTGTCTTTAATTACAAGTATACCTTACCTTCAATCAGAACCCCAGTTTTTAAGTCAGTTACATTTATTTGATACACTTGTAAGAAAAGCTTTGACCGTAAAAAGCACTAAATCAAGCAAATTGAATATTGTATATCGCAATTAAATGTATGATGGGTTACGTTTCTCGCCTTGGATTTCACAGGAGTTATCTCCTCTAGTGGAACACTTTCTGGGCTGCATGATTTTAAGTAAAAATCATTGGACTGCCACCTCAGCTCAGAACGCTTCTGGTAAATGTAAAATTTTAGGTTGCCAAGTCGACTATTAAAAAAGCCAATTCTTCCTTTTTAACTGAGGGGATAATTCAGAAGGTCTTCTTGCTATTCTTTACACCAGAATGATGTTTTTTTCTAAATATTTGAACAAGAGTGGAAAAAGATAAAAATCTTGGTCTTATGTTGTATTTCTCCTCAGAATATTGTTACTTTGTTCACATGAAAATCCCGGTTTTCATTATGGCAATGAAATAATTCTGGGAGGTCTCAAAACAGGAAGCAATCACAACTCCTGTTTTTGCCTAATTCAAAAGATTTGCACCTCCTTGATATAATGAAATCTTGAGTTTCCATGCAAATAACATGTTCTCGGGTTAATTAAGGGGAGATAGTTTCTTGGCGATGTTCCCATTAAATCTCATTGATATGTCTACATTATTATTTGAAGTAGTGATGCTATAAAGTTCAATGAGCCTTGTAAATCTGGGATATTGGCTTATTCCAAATCATTATTATTTTCTGTTTCACAAATATTTCTATTTCCAACTTGCATGTCAGTGAGCCACTTCTTCGGATTTGGGCTGATGGATGCAGCTGCCATGGTTACTTTAGCTCGCAACTGGACCTCAGTTCCAGCCCAGCATATCTGTGAAATACGATCATTTGATCATTACAGGTAAGGATCAAGGGTTATGATTTTTTTTTGGTCCCTGTGTTCTGAATTTCTTGGGAGCCCTTTCTTATAAGGTTAGTTGTTAGTCAGTTCAAATATTTTAACAAGCAATTGTCTTTTATTGCAGAATTATTTATACTACATAGTTAAAAAAAAGAATGCAAAAGGGTAAAAAAGATGAAGAAAAAGGTATAATTAAACAAGGGAATGGACATCGTAAACAGTTAACAGAAGGACATGTAATCAAATACCAATAATTGCCACATTTTGGTAGCACTGAAAAGCACAGAACAAAATTAATTTATTTTTCTAAAGATTGCTACAGGTTAAAGATCTTCTTTATCAAACTTATGTTTCGTTGTACTATTTTAATATGGTTATTCCAAGAAGACAATAACATGTTCATAGGAATGTATTGATGCTAGTCACCATAAGCCTCTGTTCACAGAGTATATCAGCAACTTTAATCGTTTTCCTGGGCCATCATTCTTAAGTGGTATTTAATAAGCTCTACTGTTTCAAAGAAAGTCTGACTTATCTGATGAGCCTGAGGGTATGGCTTCTTTTCTGATAGAATAGAACTGAAGTCCTCTCCATAGGCAAAAGTAAACTGTTAGATATGGCTTTCTTTATTGGGCCTGTATTGTAGTATACTTGTCTTATGCCATAGCAATATATATATAGCGCTTCAATGACCTCTTTGAGTGGATAGCGCTGTTAAACCTTTCATAAATGTCTTATCAGATGTAATTCAAAAGTAAATGTTTTTTGTTTCTACAGCCAAGCCATCCCGATGAATGGCCGTATCACAGTGCCATTGTACACAGATGGTTGTGAGGGAACTGTGAACCATGTGAGATACTTGGAGCATGTACAGGCACGGATCACTATGACGTCATCCAGGCGTGGTGAGATCCGCATCATCCTTGTGTCTCCCTCTGACACACGTTCCACCCTCCTGGCCAAGCGAAATCGTGATATATCCAGGGAGGGCTTCAACAACTGGGCTTTCATGACCACACACAACTGGGGGGAACCAGCCAAAGGCCAATGGACCTTAGAGATTGAAAATGGTGCCAGTTCTTGTGAGTAATGGAATGTTTGAACTTTTCTTTTTGCTCCTTAGACAGTCATTGTGGTGCTTGCTTGATTTTGTGAAGGTTTTTTATTTTTGTAAGTATAGTCGAGGCAACCATATAATAAACGTTTAGATAGAATATAAACTAGAGCATGAGTATAATATTAGTGATAATTATATCTGGTGGTCAACCTCAGTTTGTGCTATATTTCATAGACAAATTAGGGGAGATTACTTCTTTGCCCTATTTAACATGCTCAATGAGATTTTATTTGTTTAAATTGTTGACAGTTGATTCAATGGTTTCATGTTCTCTGTTCACTGCTTAGCAAAGTGATAACACATGCCACTTTTCATGTTCAGTGTGTAATTTAAAAAAAAAAGTATAAACAATATCATCATAGAAAGACCCAACCCTTATAGTTTCATCCTTCTTAAATTGGAAATATATCCTAAACTTGACATTCAGGTTTCTTAAAATTAATGATTTGTTCATATTAGGAGACAATATTGAATGGTGGTTTTTCATTAAAAGTTGTATGAATAGCCTCTTTGTTTAGATTAATTAATTTTATAATTAGGACTGATCATTATTCTTTTCCCCTGTGAATTGTATAATTAATTGTGATCTTTAAGTACTTGTTATTTATTAATCACAGCTTTAGACAGAAGATTTTGTGGATGATTTAAAATTTTACGCTTATCACTATCATTACTTTTTTTATAAAGCAGCTATAGCTTAAATCTTAGTAATACAAACAAATCTTTACTGCTTGATGATGTGCGCTTAATACACAATGTACCAAAATGTCAAAAACTCAGTGTCAAAATAGATTAGCTAGTTTATTTGTTTGTCTTGTCACAAGATTGCACTTAAGGAATACTTTTTGAACCTCTGTTTCACCAGTAAGAGAGGTTTTCTTCTACTGCCTCTATTATTATTTGGCCACCCTAATATCTAATCTGATGCTTAATTAGTTATCATAATTGAGCTTCCATGTTGAAAACTTTTATAGAAATTATTTGTTAAAGCTTACATGTACAGGAAGAAGGCAGATTTTTATCAATGATGTGTTAACTATGAATCAATAAAGATATGTCACCTAACTCTGGTTTTAATTTTGATTTTCATACTTGTATTTTATGTGTGTTTCATACATATATCTGTTTGGTTGAAAAGATTTAAACCATTAGACTAATGGATTATACAGAGCCTTTAACAACAATTTAAGTTATGACTATGTTTTAAGTTTTAAACATCATTTTTACATACTTAACTTAAGAAATGACAGGATTTGGAAACATGATTAGGAAAAAATATAGTTTTTAGTTAATCTTCTAACTTTGTGTTTGTTTTCCTAGTCAATGCATGAGAAAGCATGCTTTCTTTCTTTACATAATTTCTTTTTAACTAAAATTGTGTCTGTAGCTGTAAATCAATGTATTTATTAACCACATATTCTGGAAACAGTGCCATTCCATAGTGAAGTGTGACCACCTTTTTCATGCGCATAAAATGCCTCAGATTGATGTCTCTAAGATTATGTTGGACATTCAGCAAAAAGTGTACGAGACTGATTTGACGATAACAAAGGGACATAAACATAATAAAATAATAACGTAATAAGATTTCATACCTTGTTTTTAGTGTTGTTTTATTTTGTTTATGTTCATATTCCATGGAACACTATATTGGCATCTTAGATAAGGTCTCAGAGAGGAATGATATTCATTGAACACAATATTGGCATCTTAGATTATGATTACGCCTCACAGTTTTGCTAGACTAAAAAAAGCCACTGAAAGTGGTTAAAAGGATAAATGTTCTCAAAGATATTGATTATAAAAGAACAGAAATTATATACACAATTGACACCTAGTTTGTAAATAATAAGAATGAAATTGTGTATAAAATAAGAGAAAAGATTCAAGAATTAATAGAATCCCATTTATGTTTGTATCATTCGCCCACTAACAACTGGGTCAAGAGCAAACTAAGAGGACTGATCTTGTATTGTTTCTCTTCACCTAAAGGGTGGCAGCTATTCGACTTCAGAAGGTACTCTGATATTTATCCTGCTAGAGTTATAGATGGGAATCCAAGTGAAAGTAGATGATATGATAAGCTACAATGCAGGTGATAGGACTCAATGGGTGGATAACAAGGAAAATGTTTGTAAGATGAGAAACAACTATACTAAACTTATAAAAGATATGATACATGGGAAGCAGATTAAATTGTAATAAAGAATGACAAGAATAGATTGTTTGATAGCCTTCAGATAAAACTTTCATGATGTTTGACAATTTCTGGTTTTGTCAATCTTTCTGTTGTATTTTTTCCATTATTTTATTTCTTAAGACTTTTTTCACTTTGACCAAAGCTTTTCCTTGTGGATAAAGTCTAGTTAGATGTTTGTGTTATGTAAACTGTTTCAATGGTAATTTTTTCTTCTTTCACAAGCATGCAGATATTTTGAAGCATAAACATAAAATGCATCATATTGTCGTGATGCCAAATAGGAAAACAAATTTTGTTAAATTTGTGATGAAATTGGGTTGGACATACTTCCAAATTTAGCTTTTTCAAATGGCAAACTGACTTTTGTTTGAAAAATAGTGCATGGAAACGTAAGAGAACTTTGTATCGTGGACAGAGAATATGTATGGTTATGACAGTCTGTATTGTTAAAGATTTAACATCAGATCATATCGAATTGATGGGAAAACTGCTAGATGAAATGACATCTATTAAGTGTAGTTCAGTTTAGCTTATGTAATGAGTTTCTGCTTTTTACCCACCGTTTTTTGTTTGAGCATGAGTTTTGTGGCATGGGTTTTGAACCGCTCTCAAAGTCTTTTTGATGTTGTACAGTAATATATTATGGTAAGTAATTCTGTGTTTGTGTTTTGTGTAGCTTTAGAACATTTCACATTAACAGCCTTCAGTTTTTTTTAGTTTTTCTTAGGCATGTGTATTTCATTAGTAAGAGTAAGGCACTAGATACATTTGCAAAAGTTACATTATTGTTTAGACTAACACAATTAAAAGAATATCTCAAATTATTGATTTGTTCTTTTAAATTGAAATTTCTGAAAATTGCCTGCTGTTTTTCAGCTTTAGTTTGTACAGTAGATTAAAGGTAAAATATGTATTGTTCTGCATAATGTTAGCCTTTGCTCATTTAATCGAATCTGTTATACAATCAAGAAAATAGGAAGTCTAGTGATCAAAGTATTATGTCATCGTTATTTTACTTTTGGTAAGATATTTTATAAGAGTAATTATAGATCTTACAAGATCGAGTGAGAATTTTAGATATTGTATCAATATGGAACATTTCTACTTGTTAATAAGCATACAGATAAAAAGACCCCTTCATCATTCATGGCTTCAAACTTGTAGATTTTTACCCCAAAAGAAAAATAAATATTCACTAAAGCAGCCTGATCATGTATCCAGAGGAAATTGATCAAATGGTTTTAAAGTATATTATATATACTGCCATTTGCAAAATAATGATAAAAAGTCTATTTAGAATCCTGATCTGGACTGTTTCATTGCTTTATATATTCGTCACCAATAATCTTACATTTAGGATTTTTCAAAATAGGTACTTAAAATCCTAGCTTAATTTTTATATATCGTTTTCTACTTTAGCAATTTATTGCCTTTAACTTTAATCAAAATTCAAATCAAGCTGTATTATCAACATTTTAAGCTGATTGCTGCAATCATTTTTTAATATTGGGTTATTTCAATTGTGTATGATCCCTCCAAAATACTTTTTGTTGAATGAATATTTGTCTTTTTTTATCTTGATTGCAATAATGTTGAAATTCTTATTTTTGTGTGCAAAAATATTCATGAAATATATAATAGTTATTTTTGTATCTTTCATTTTTATTATTTACCTTATCAAAGTTCGGAAAGATCAAGGTTACAATTGTCTATTTCATGCTTCTTTATAAAAGATATGAACTTTCTACAGAACAAAATGACAGAAATTTGCTTTTTTTGTATGCTTTGTTTTGCGGATGAAAATGCTTTTAGTTTCCCTAAAAGGTTTCCATTAAGATATGAAGAAACATGCCATAGATAGCCATTCCTTAAATTGTATTCCTATAAGATGTTACATTCCAGTAGACAGATTTTAGATTTGAAATTTTCCCTCTGATGTAATAAGTATTGTGATTTTGTTGTTGTAATATGATTTAGTATAACTTTGTTGACTTGAATTCCTGAACTTACCCGTGCTGCTCTTTCTTTCTGTCTCTTATTTTTCAGTTCATCCAGTGCGGTTGAGAGACTGGGTGCTAGTTCTCTACGGCACAGATTCTATGCCACGCAAGAGTCCAACTTACCCGCGTAGTCCAAATTACGACTATGGTCAACATTATCCAATCAGCAGCCATAGAGACAGGAATCATGGACGACAGCGACAGAACAACAACTTCTACCAGGATTACTTTAACACCAATGATAGAAACAACTACTATTATGACCACTTCACTACTAGGCCTCCTATTAAGACTACCACTACCACTACTACAACAACCACAACTTCCACCACTCAGCGGGATTTTTGGTCAGGGGATCATGGGCGGCAGAATGGACGTGGGTCTTCCTCTTCTTCTTCTTCCTCAGCTTCATTTAAAAACCCACGTAAGAATTGGGATAATCGTAGGCCTACTTATTTCACACCTAAACCTAGCTTTGAACAACAGTTTTATGGGTACCAGCAGCAACATCACAACATTCCTGAGCATACATGCGTGTATGAAACTATTGCCAAAAAGTCCAACATGTCTGCCATTCAGTACATACGCAAGAAGCGTCCTCGACTAACAGCAGGCAAGCAAGCTTATTAACCTTAACATGTCATGTCCCTCCCTCTGGTTGATGTTGTCTGCCTCTTGCTTTGTAGTCTCTGTAGTTGTACATTGTTATGTTAAAGGAGAACATCATCTACAATGTTGATTGTGAGAGACACTTATATATATCAGTGTTTGCTTGGCATGTTTATCCTTGGATGTTTGTTTGGTTTCTAGATTTGAAAATTGTTATCTCCCCTTTTTCCCATCTTTTATCCTTGGATGTTCACATTGAGTGTGCTCATGTTTTTTGCTGATTTGATAAAGTGGCAAATATGATAAAATAGAAACAACATTCATGTATTTCATCTATGCCTTGATGTTGGTATTGGGGAATTTAACAAGCTTTATTGTATATGGCTAATGAAATTTAGACAAATAAAGCATGCTTTGCAAATTTAACATATTGAGGATATTTTAACTCTTGCTTTTATGCAAGTTTTTTTTAAACTAGATTTGCACGATTCTTCTACTTTTCAATTATAGGCATTTGCTTCTTTTAATTCATTTCTTTGTCCTTACTTTTTCTGACATATATGTCTTCACACCTCTTTTTCTAAAAGTTCTTCCTCTCCTACTTCTCTCTCATCCAAGGTCTCTTATTTTATTTTCCTTCTTCTTTCTTTCCCCTTATTACTATATTCAAATTTTCCCATCTCTTTTCTCCATATCTTACACTCTAAATGACCTTGTTTTTGTGTGTTTTATTGATTACTTGTTTTAAACTTCACAGTGTTTACTGTTTTATGACACATTTACACAATATGTTTATTATGTTTATGATAGTTGTTTTCAACTTTAAAAAGAAACATTTTGTTTATTGATGTACAATTTAGTTACTAGAACATTTTGTCACCTTAAGTTGCTGTGAATGTTATCAACTTCCAAGACAGATATTGACTTCTGTTTTATTATTGTCATTTCTTTATGTACATAGCTTTCAGTCTTTGTATTTATATCACTTTGATTATGTGGCTTTGGCTTTTTTCTATCCAGATATAAGATAGTTTGAAACATTGTAAGTACTGCATTATACATGTGTCTGTGATTTCTTAAGTGGTCACTCGTCACTCGTTTCATTTGAACTATAAATTTGACATAATGTTAAGTGCAAAACAGATATTGGCAGAATTATCCTGTGTAATCAAGTATTAGGAAGGCACAAACAAAATGTGTAGATGTTGCAAGTCATAATTGCTATAGAGCGTTGACATTTATTGATTTATGTAACAAAATTGATAAGTCATTTCAAAATTCCCGCTATTGAGGATGCTGTATTCTAGAGAGTTTACTTTATCTCTCAACTCTTTTAGGATGATTGGTAAGTATTTAATATGGTGTAGATTACCAAAGTGCTCATCAATGTTCCTAATGATCTCTAAATCATATTTTTTAATGATCTTTGCCACATCTTTTTGATCATCAAGTTTAGTGGTCTTTGTATATTATAATTATCCAAGAAAAAGCTTGACCATTCTAAGCAAATGAAAGAAAGAAATGCATGAGCTAGAGATGATCTTTCTGATATATGAGAAGTAATACCATTGTTCAGAGGTAATTGTTCAAAGCTTTAAAAGTCATCTTTTAAATTGAGAATGCATTTAACTGAAATTTTAAGTTCAAATCTTCTTCTTTTTTGTAATATCATAAACAAAGTTTATCTTAGCTATAATGATCATGGCATGATGGATATATTTAAAATTAAGAAATTATATGATGTTCATGTTTTCAATATTCTCTATACTTTCTGTTACCTCTGGCATGCACTCAGACTAAGAAATACATTTTTTGAATACATTTATTATTTACTTAAAATTCAGTCTGATGATAGGATGCCTTACTTTTTAAATTCATATATATAAACACATACAATGTGAAAATATACTCTTTACGGTCAAAATTTGAATCATGCATGAAGTTTTCTTCTTTAAAAAAATAATGCGCCTCCCACTGCACTGATCCTATTTGAAAATTGTTCATGTAATAACTGTTTTCTCTGAAGAGGAAAATGTGCCCACAACTCACTGATATAATAAAATTTGTAAGGAACTTACTGATTTCTTGCCTTTGAACGCATGCTGTTTTTATGTATAAAACTTTACTAACGCTCATGTTGTTATTGTATTAATTCTGTTAATTAACCAATATCTGTCTATTTGTTGTACAGCTGAACTAAAAGAGTGGACGCTGGTGATGATGGGCACATCAGCTCATCACAACAGACGTAACAGCACAGGCAGTGGCACACGACAACATCACAAAGGTCACAGCTTCTCTTGTGCCGGGGTCACCTCTAATGGCATTTGTATAGGTCGGTTTCACTTAAGCATTTCATGTATCTCTGTGTTCATATCTTTTACTTATATAGCTCAGACATTCCATTCTTATTGTTGTCACAGTGGATCAATGTCGTTTTTCCGAAGATAATGTATATCTCTTAGAAGTTTCTTTTCATCATTTTACAATTACATTCTACTTATCTTTTTGTGACAACATTCCATCTGTTTTTAATATCAATTAGACAATTTAACATGATATCATTCATGATTAGCCCTGGTATTCCTTGGAGAGAGTAAAATCATGCTTTGCCAAATGTTCTTCGCTTCAATACAAATCATTGGTTATTTACATGTGTATTTTGTATTGCGGAAACATCATTTATGTGGCTATCTTCTTTCGAAAGATATTTAACCTTTTTCTACACAAAATTGACAAGCTTTTTAATCATTAACAGTTTGGATTGAAATTCCTTTAGAATTTATCTCGCTTTTGAAATATCTTTGCTAGAACCACTCCATTGTATATTTACAATATATCACATGATTACAAGCTTTTCATTACATAATCAGCAGAACTGTGTTCCACACAAGAAGCAGCTGAAACTCAAAGGTTCACTTATAAAAGAAGAGAATATTCTGTTCTGACTCCTTATCTTATAAGGAGTGTCAACTATGATATGTGCCAATTAAAGCTTGCATGGAAATGCTATGTGATACTCTGAGAGACATGGAGATGATAATCAAACTGTCTTGGCATTCAATTCATGTATTATGTTTAATCAAGACTTCTGAGTCTTTTTGAAGCCCTTTCTGGATATCTGACTCATAATGACCAAGATCTGAAAAATGCTGTTGATTTAAGATTAACTAGAAATAACATTTCTGAACACAGTTCTACAGCTAGTAATGTATCACGCTTCTTTCACAAACTTATAAGAGGAATAAAAAGGTGTTTATTGATTTTCTTAACTTTCTCATGCAATGGCCTGCATGTCAAGATCAATGGCTTTTTAAAGTAATCATAAAAAAGGAAAATGTTTTGTCCAATTATCTGATACCAAACTTCTACCTTCCAACTATCAGAAGTTGAAACTTACAACCAAGAAGTTATTTCTTTGAAAATTGTTTTGAGAATTTCAGTTTGCTGACATTTGAAAATATCGTGGTAGACTTGTATCATTGAAATCCATTCAAAGATTTTGTTAAATATGTCCGTCCAAGTGGAGGGTCTTTTCCCTCCTCGCAATTTACTCTTTAAATGTCACTTCATTGAAATGCATTATATTTATGTCTTCACTGACATTCCCTTTGCATCTCAATGTTTTTATTGAAAGTCAATATGAAATTCTGCCAATTTTATCAGGGCTTGTTTATATGTACAGTTTGGTTTTACAACAGGGTATTTTAAACAAAGTTATTTTTTATTTCTAAAGGACAACTGGCTACAATAAATGCAAGTATGGCTCAATCGGGTTATATTTGAACTGGAGAAGGTCCTTGATAAATTACAATAAGCAAATGTGATTGTGTGACTTAACATGTTGTAAAAAGATGGTATATACATATTTGTGTATAAGAACTTCAGAGATAAAAATTTGTATACAATATCATTATAGATTAAAGTTCACATCCTTTTAAAAATTTGATCTAAGCCTTAATTCATGACTTGTATACTTGTCTTTTTATTGGGGAGAAAGTCAAAATTGATCAGGTCTTTTTTTTACCACGAAAGAGGAGAAGGGAGTTCCTTTAGTTCTTTTTTCTATATACACATTGCACATTTTATATATATTTGTATATAATTGTTATACGGGTATCTTTTTTCACTTTCTGTTGTATTGTAAAGTATGACACACACTTGATAATTGTGGTACAAGTTATTTTGCATATTATTTAAATTTTACGATGCTGGGTGCAAATGTTATTTTACTTTCACTTGCCTATACCATTTTTAAGGATGAAACTCATTCTTGTTTTCTTTTTCTGTTTTCTTTTAGTCTTAATTGCTCTCCTTCTTTCTCTCTTTTGTGTAACATATTATGAAATGGGGATCATTACTTCATTACAAACTTGTTATAAATCATAACATTGAATAATAAATGTTTTGACTTCAGTAAGATAATGTTTAATAAGGATCAGGAATTGATATAAGAATCACTTCATTTGATCCTCAAATTTTAATGATTGGTTAGAGGCTGGGACTATCAGCCTATGAATGGTTCAGTTCTTAAATAGGCTGTATGTAGGACTTTTCCAAATTTGCTTGTTTCGCACATGTCAACAATCTTGTTGTAACAACTTCAATGGTGAATACAACATAGGTAAATGTGGACAGCAAGAACCTAATAACTCTGCTTTACAGCTTATTTTATTTGAGATTTATGGTGATCACAGCCTGTATGGGCCTGAAGGGAAATGTTTCATTTAAATTAAAGGCATTTTTGAACTTTTTAGGTATTACTCATTCTCTTAATAAGTATCTTTTGAAAAAATCTAATGACTTAAAATATTTAATATAAGAAAATTATTGCTCACAAAATATGAGACAAGCATTGCTTTATTGTCCTCTATGTGATTTTCGCCCCTGGCACTATCATGCCCATAACAGCTGTTATCATTCTCTAGTTGTACTCATACCATCTAATTCTCTTCACTCTGAACTTTTCCTCTATCCATTGACTTTATCTTTCTAACAAATCTCCCACAGCAGGGTTTAAACACCAGACCTCTGGTCACTCTGGATTTATTACTAGCATCTCAACTCTCAACCACTAGAATATCACGCCTTCTTCGTTGCGCTTTACTCTTGTAATCTTTCTTTTTGTTTTCTCCAGAATTGTTTTCTTTCTGTCCAATTGTCCAACATTTCATTGAGTAGGACTTGCCATGTACAATATTCATATGTCATTACAATATATCAAATGATTTTTTATGATTAGGATTTCAAACAAAGTTAACCTGTCCTGCTCACTCCACAATAACATCTGTTGAAGGATGGTGTCCTGCTCACACCACAATAACATCTGTTGTAGGAGGGTGCTAAGTAACTGTGAGTTGTACTCTCAGAATCTTAGAAATGTTGTTCTCAAGGTGGTTGTTTATTCTTGAGCCCTTGTTCAAGATGTTTATTTGCCCTGCCTCTCCCAACTGACTTGAAAAAGCTTTGTTGTAAATGCCAGTCACACACATTTGAACATGGAGTAGAGACCTCACAATTGTTGCTTCAGTGACATGTCTTACCACACTGACTGTTGGTTCTTTCTGTTTAGAGCTTACCTCATATCCCCTTGTGAATGCATTCAAGGCAGATTCCCCTACATACTTATCATTACAAACTCAGCATTCTGTTTCCTTATGTAAACTTTGTATGTTTTTAGCTTGTTGACTTTACATTCTACCTCCTATCGTATCATTGTCCTCTCCATTGCATAATTTCATATTTCTATAATAAAAAGCAAATTTCTATGTCTGGCATGTATTATGCAGGGACACAGGTATTTGCTAGAACACCTACCACATGTTTGTGTGGAAAATATGTGACTTTTTATGTAGGTATGAAAGCAAACACACACAAAAAGTAATTATTTTGAGGAGTATATTGTATTGAATTATATATGTCACATTATTTATAAGAAATATATGCTGCTATACTCCTGTGAAGATTCAACATATTATTTTTTTATTTTGACGATTTTCTTTCTTAGTTTCTATCTTAACGCCAATGAAAATCAGTCTGTCATAAAGTATTTGCTTCCAGATAATTGCTCCATTGGACCCTATTTATCTTTTATTTTATTACTGTTATTGTTGATTCAAACTATGTTTATTGCATTTCTTTGAAGACACAAATATTATATGTTCTTTTTTTATTATTTCAGGAATAATTCATTATGGCATATGTGATGTGTTTGTATGAAATAAAAGAAAATATTTTTGCCTAGCCAAGTGTTTATTTACTTTTGCAATTTTTAATCTGGTATTTTGTTATCCCTTAAGTTACTGATAAAATGTTATCAATAATTTTTCAGTCGTTGCATTAACACACAGCCACATGTTATTTTTTGCTACTCCAGTTAAATTTTTGATTTTTTAAGTTTGTATGAAAATTTCTGATTCTTAAGTGTCTTTTTAATTTCAGGCTTTAAAGGTGTCTTTCCTTTTGAAAATGCAGGTACACAAATGATAGCCACATCACCCTGTTTAAAACATGTATATATTGACGTCAAGTTTCAAATGACAAACTCAAACTATTTTATGTGTAACCTAACTATTTCGAGGTTTGGATCTCTTTACTAAAAATAAACATTCTCACATATTGAGATTGTTATAACTGGTGTTCCTTTCAATCTCTTTCCACTTAATCCTCATTTTCTATCAGTCTTCTATATGTATATATAAATTACCATGATGCACCCTGATATTCAATGACAACATAGTTTGCTCACATCCTAATAGTATGGGTAGTATGAAAATGAAATAAAGAATCAAGATAAGAAATGGAAAACATGCAATGAAACTCTTTTATTTCAAAGAAAGATCCATTCTCTTTCACCTCACTATTTGTAATGGAAACCCTCTATAGACTTTGCTTAATTGGTATAGTTCATTTGATACTTTTTTTTTCAGAATTCTCTCAGAAGGAATAGTTTAAAAAGAGAAAAAAAAGGATAGCATCACAGAAAACAGAAAATCCTACCTTCATTATCAAGGCATTACATTATCTTACATTTAATATTTGTCACCAACTATCTCACTACTTGTTATCAGCTGAGGGATTGCTCTCATAACTTGATATTTTGAATATTGAAGAAAACTAAGATACTCATCACTTCAGTGCAATGAAGTAACAGTGGACTCTGATTTCTTAACAAATTAAAATTTTTATTCTGCCAATTGATCATTTTAGGCTTTGTTGTCGATGTTAACATCAAATTATAGTCATATAATATTTGAGTGTCACATTAATCCAGTATTATTACCAGTGTATCTCAAAATCAGTAAATTATGTTTGTAAACTGTTTACATAAAGACAGCCAAGTTTTGAATAGCATAATGTTAAGTTTGTTGGGATCAGTACGTAGCATATCTGTCTACCACACAGATACCAAGGTTTGAATGCTTTGGAGTTGTAATTGCGTTTTTTTTTCATGTTTAGCTTTAATCCTGAAATACATGAAAAGTCAATTAAGGTGAACCCTACAAATTCCCTTACCTTCTTTAAATTCCTAAGCTCCCACCAGAGGGAAAGGGCGTAGATCCTGAAAAAACTTCTCCTGTATTCAAAAAATCAGTTCTGCTTGCTGATAGCCATTCAACATTTTTTTTATTATCTTGTATTTTAAACAAAATTAAATCATATCTCGTGTTCATTAGATCATTATCTATCTTATTTTCATACAATGTGTTTTCTGTAAGCTCAAAGCAGGTATTTATCAGTTTGGGTTCTTGTGTAAAGGTAGGCACACTTATCTTTGATTATTGTTCTTCTTCTCAGAATCAATATTTTGTTTTAACTTTCAACAGCATGACTCAAATTTGATTTTTTATCATTTTTGTTTGTTAACATTATATTTTTGCAAATTGTAACGAGTGTTGAATAATAACCTTTGAAATGTATTGAATTTGTCTTGTGACCTTTTGAAAACATGTCTGCATGCATTAACTGAAATGGTTGCTAATTTTCTTAACTTTACTTATCTATTTGAAGAAAGTTAAATTATTTTGATTATTTTTTATTTTTTACTGAGCCCTTGTTTTATTTGAGTATTTTCTTTCAAGGAAAATTTCATACACTTATACAATTAACAGTTACAATGGTATGCAGAGCTTCAGCTGATAGCAGCTCTAAGTGACCTGTTTCCTTTGTTCTGGTCCTGAATATGATTTTGTTTTAAAATAGTGAATAAATATCACAAACTTTGTACATGAAGATATTAGTTCAAGGGAATTCTTACCTTCAATGTGTATTAAAAAAAATTTACTAATATTTTAAAGCTTCAAGGAATTGGAAAAATCACAACATATCCCTGTTTGCCTTTATCATGTTATATTATTCTCAACATTTTCTTTAACTTGTTTTTTAAATTTGTTTAACCACTTTTTTTCTTTTTGAATGTTATCATCCTAAAACCCTTGTCATGGTGACATTTTTGTTTGAGAGCAATGTGTAGATTGCTGAGTTCAATTGCAGCCCTGCACCTTGTGATGCATTGTAAGCATATTGTAGGAGTGTGGCACAAAGGCAATCATTGTGAACATCACCACAATTGTTTGTTAACCTTAAAGCATGAATAAACTTGTCAACTAACTCTACTTACAGAGGAACAAACAACAACAAACCAAGAACTCAGAGAGTTAACATACAATCTTATGTTTCAATGTCATCTTGATCACTTTAAGTTACAGACTTTTATACAAAATATACACATGCACACATCAAAGACATGTTGGACATTTTGAATGGCTGGACCCTAGTACCTATATTAAGTTTTGGACACCACTTGAGTGTAAGCAGTGTGAGATTAAAGTTGTAATAATGGATTTATATCTGGTCGACCCTTGAACCTAAAATAGGTTTTTGTTCCTTTTTGATCAGGTCAACAGTTATCTATTATTATTTATTATTTCGGTTATGATTTTTCTTATTTGCAAATGTTTCAAGTGTTATGTTTAAGTTATAAGACCCCTTTTTATTTTATTTTATTTTATTTTATGATTATATTGATTTTTAGGAGTTTTAAGAAAATTTGTTAATTGCTTATTCGCAAACTTGTGAACTATTTGATGGAAAGCTTACTGACAGGAACCTATAAAAAATTATTATATTTCAAACTTTATTGTTCTTTTAAAGCCCTGCTTCAAACATTTTCTTTTTTTTCTCTTTCCGTAAACTCTAGAATGCAAACCAGGGTTCTTCAAAATGGAGGACAACTGTGTGGCTCACTGCCCAGAGCACTTCTTTGGCAGTGTACAGGCTGTACACCTGGCCTCTCCTATCAGACCAAATTCTACAAAACCTCTGCTGCACACTCAGGTAAAGAATATTGCTAATTCCCGAAACCAAGAATTGGTTCTCGGGTATGTGACGCTGCTCGTTTGTGTGTCTGTCTGTCTGTCCCCCCGATAACTCACAAAAGATACAACTGATTGACTTCAAATTGCGTACGATATTGTAACTCAACCCGACGAAGAAGCCTATTTCTCTCCAGCAATATCTGTTAGCAGTTAACAGAGTTTTGGAATACAATGAATAATAGAGAAAACTCGAAAGCCTTCTTCACTGACAGTCATTGACATAATTTGATTATAGGCGGTCAGTGTCGCATTCATTACCAGGGCCAGCTAGCTCAGTCAGTTAAGCACCGGACGCGGCGCAATGGTACGTCTAATCACGAGGTCGTGGGATCGAGTGCCGGGTTGGGAGGACTTGTTTTTAATTTTATTGTTTTCATTTTTTTAGTCTGTTTTACGTTCGGAAAATGTCTTATTTAACATGGTTTCGGGTTTGTACTCGAGTTTGTACGATAACGACAAGTGTCAAATCCTTGTCCGTGTAATAAAAATGTGTATAACAAATATATTCTTAAACGTAATGATGCTTCTAAGCGTGTTTATAGTATGAGGACTATGTTTCCAGACATATGATCCAAACAGGAGAGCTACCGATAAGACTTACATGTAGTTATATGCTTTTGTTAAATATATGTGTCAAACAGTGGCGGCCTCATAAGGACAGCAGGGAGAACAACGCTCTGGAAAAAACTGCATATTAAAATAAACAATCGAGAAAAAATATCTTTTGAAAGACATTTCCTCCTTAACATATGGACCTATTTACTTAAATTAAGATGATTTACAAATGAGTATTTGACTAGTCAACCAACACCCGCAACCAGCCGCCACTGGCCTAGGTATGCAACTACTTGTTTACAGTTTTAGGGGGATCGTAAATGTTTCTGAGCCAACTTTCCTTTATTCCCAAGCACTAATTATATCGGGCTCTCGGCGGCTCGTCTACGCGGTTTTTATACGTCAAGAAAGAGTAAGAATTGAACACGCAGCCCACAATGTCATGCGTCGAGGAACGAAATATATTTAACTGAATGGTCGCTGTATTTCTACAGTATCTTCTGACGTGACTCAAAATCGGCGATTGATTTTATATTTTTAATAATATTGCATGTACATCAAATGTTTTCAGTTAATAAGTTTGCTACAATTATGACTAATAATAGCTATTATATAAAACTAAACAAAAATGAGTCATTTGAAAGAATTGCGTAACCCAGGAAATTGTTAATGTTCTCTTTCGCGTGTGCTCGTTTGTGATTCGTTTAAAATTTCTAGTGACGCGCCACGTCTCGTATGCGTTTTGACCTACAATCTAGTTGCTGTTTGGCGACAGGGGACGAGTTAGCTGTCTGTACTTTGGTACTAAAAAATGTTATGGCACAGATTATGAATGTCAACAAACGAAATGGCACCATTAATTGTGTTTTGTTTTAAATGTTGGTGGATGTCATTGTTCTTCTTGGGAAGCAGCTAGGTAAGTTAGACATTTAATGCTGCTTGTCTAAATTATATCACTTCATTAACTTTGATTTTCTTGAAACGTGTATAATTATCTATTAATAGTTTGGTCGGCAGGACCAGAAAAATACTTTTGGTGGGACCCAAGGCTCATTTTGAAACTGGACCTCGCGAGGGCCCAATGTTATTAAGAAAAAGGCCCCGCGTGGCCCCTCTTTTTTTTTAAAAAGAAACACCGGGGCCCTAGGCTAGGCCTTCTTAGTCTGCAAGGGTTGATCCGGGCCTGTCGGTCGGTGGTGGTGGGGGAGGGGGGGGGGCTTGTTCAGACATGGGTACGAAGCCGGAACTCACGAAGCC
>JAUUEB010471853.1:0-11574 GCA_032362205.1 Clione limacina | reverse complement strand
TGTGTATGATAAATTTAAACTAACTTTGTGTTTGAGTTGTAATTGTATTTATTTCGCATGCAAGCAGTTTTTATTCACGCTTTTACTGACATAGAAAGGATATTAAACCAAAATGTATCTGTTGGTCTTATCAATGCAATATTTCTAAGTTGCTTCGAAAGCAAGCAGTTTTGATTCAAGCTTTCACTGACATAAAAGGGATATTAACCCAAACTGTTTCTGTTGGTCTAATCAATGCAATATTTATAATTTGCGTCGCAAGCAAGCAGTTTTGATTCACGCTTTCAGTGACATAGAAAGGATATTAAACCAAAATGTATCTGTTGGTCTTATCAATGAAATATTTCTAAGTTGCGGATAAAACCAAACTACGATTAATGAAGGAATGATGTTCCTTATACAATAACCTACTATTAATTACATTCATGATAAAATTGTGTAAATGAATCTCGTATTACAGAAGTGAATATTATGATATGCAACATTATTATATATTTCTCGATATAGAAACATTTCGTATTGTGTAACAATAACTTTAACGCTTCTATCTATACCTACGTATACGTTACAGCCATTAATATTTAAGCATAGGTCACTGTCAAACAATATAGGAAATGAAAATAGTTACTCGAGTATTTTGTGGAAAAATACTAATTATGCAAACGATAGACAATTAGATAATTACGAAAAAACAATCACTATTTAATAATGACATTTAAATCGTACATACGTAGGTCGATTACAACATTGCTTCTGTTTAATGTTGACAATAATGATAACGTAATCCAGATATCTGCCATTGTATACAACCTGTTCAAAGCAGAATAAACGTAATTTGTGAAATGACAAAGAGAGAAGGGAAACAAAACCTAATGACATGATATCAATATTGTTTCTCATTCATTTTAGAAGCAACGAATGTGCAAAATTTTCAACCCCTAGAAATATACATTTTTGACAATTCGTAAAATATACGAACTCGCAATCTATTTTCAACGCTCCAACATCACCTAATAAACAATAGTCTGGTATACTATGGTCCAAAAGTTACGCGAAACACTATACACATTTTTAAATTTCCCAAGTTTGCCCAATAGTGACAGAAACGTTTTGAAACTTCTTCATAAGCATTTTCCTACAATTGAAATTATTTCCTCAAAAAAGAAAAAGTAAGCCATATAGAAATGCTGAGTCAGCAGCTTTTGGAGAGGTTTTAATGGGAGACAAACAACAGCGATGGTAACAATTCATGGCATTGCCAAGAGTCATTTTTGCCTATCTGGATTCCTCAGCATCATGGGTAAAATATCTGACACTGAAAAATAATGTTTCTGATTTTTGTAAAAAATTCGCTCAAATATAAAATATCAAATTTTGTCCAATTTCTACAAAATTCCCAAAATCGACATGAAAAACGAATTGCCCGTATTGAAATACCAATAAAAAATTGTTTCGCATGGATTTGGCTAAAAAAAATCTTGAGATCTGGACATTTTTTTTTCAAGAGCTTACCTTTTTTGAAAATTCTTGTTAAGTTACAAAGTGCATATAAGGAACACTCAGCAAAATTGGTTTTCACCGGCTAACAACAAAAATAAACGTCATATATCTAGATTGGCTGAAAAAACACCGTTGACAATGTGTTAGGAGATGGTTTAAGATTGAAGCGGGGCTATATGCTTGATTTCAACCATGTCATGTGACGTCATTCAAGATGGGGGCTATTTTGGTGTTTTTATTATTTATTGTTAAGTGTCAATATTTTTAAAAGTTAGATATCAATAATTACCTGGGGAGCGTACATTGAGGCAATGTCAAATATTTAAGGGTATTACTCATATATAGTTATGCTTAAGTTTCATGGTTAGACAGTGTCTATAATAAATATAACATGAAAGTGAATTGTTTGGTAAAGCAGTTTATTAAATATTTAAATTCACATAATTCTAGGTAAGTAAAAAAAACTCATCATCAGTGCAGGGAGTGGCGGGGTCAATATCAAGTTGAATACATACATACATCCTGATATATCCAATAAATACATAAATAAACATACAAATGGATATAAATACACAATAATTTATCACAGACACACTTCTATAATTAAAATACTGAGATCTCATATACAAATAAATAAGCATATTCATATAGATAGCTTTGAACCAAAATCGAAATATATGGGGCCATATGCTGGAGGCTGTAGAGGCTGTAGAATATACAGGAGCAAGATCAATTTGGCTGGGTCGCCTAAAATATCAAGGAACTATACTACCTAATAGCAAACACAAAGAAAAGGGGAAAAATAATAAGGTGTGAACATAAGGGAGGGGGGTATCCTAGCATGACCTCAAGCAAGAAGCCAGAAAGCCTGGAATATATTAATCTGTAATCATTATTAAACCGATTTAACTAAATGATATAAAAAGAGCACTCTATACAGAGTTACATGTTACTCTAAAGGCAATAGGCCCAGAAATCTTAAATGGATGGGCTGAAGTCTATGTATGCAAAGGAATCTTTAAGCCATAACACAACAGTCTCTATAAATATAAGGGACCTACAGTTTATCTAGTAGCAATACCAGATTCATTGTAGCTCACTGAAATGTATCCTAATTACAGATACATTAAACACAGTTACTTAATATACAACACAAATAGTCTTTAAATCTTCTGTAATAAGAGCATACCTAGCACTCTAGCCAATAATAGGTTCACAGGGCAAATCCTAGATCAAAATCAAAGTTAAAATTAGAAACCAGCCTTTCCAAATAGTAAAAATGTTTATAATTGAATTATATATACTATTTAAACTAACAGGTAATAGAAGAAGGTATACTTTACATAAGATTGGATAGTATACATTCCTTAAACTCTCTTAAGAGACACAACAAAAAGTCTACTATTGAACCTGGATAATATAAGATAATTAATTAGAAGGTAATAATACAATAGGATGCTTATCAATAATATAAATGAAAGCCTAGGGGTGTTCTAACACTCAAATCACACATCTATACAGAATTAAATTAAAAATAAAATTATATTGGGTCCCAACACAAGTGAGGATATGATGCATTCCTCGCCCTGTAGAGCTGAATCTAGCCCCCACCATCATAAAGTAAAGACCCAAGCCTAACTCTGTAACCTCAACCTAAAGTATACTATGGCGTGGATCTAGGATAACTAGGTGCATGAAATTTTCATTATGTTATAATCTGAGATGGAAATTGAATTTATAGAGTTGACGATAAAAAGTAGATAATACAGTGTCGTTGTTGTCAAGCAATTGATTTGCGCATGCGTGGAAGTGGTGGCTAGAAATCTTCATTGAGAATACCCCTACAGGAGCAAATGCTTAGAGAAGAATTGTCCAATTTCATAGTTGGCTAATTATTTATTCAACCTTATATTAAAATATATACAAACAACTGAATTAATTTGGACAGTTTAAACTAACAACATACTGTTCCATGACAAACATTCCTTCTCAACTTTCAAGTATATCCTGTTTTAGCTCTTATTATTGCTTAGGTAGCACATCCTGGTATGAAAATATTCAAAACAGACCGCCGAAGAACGATGAAACACATCCTTGTTCCTTTATCAAATGTGTCAACTTCCTTTATATTCACGATTATTAAATCGTGCAAAATCCTCGTCTCAAATAAATATAAGGCATAAACATGTGGCATTGACCGGATTTGAACCTTCGACCTGTAACATGGGCAACACCCTAGCTTCTTTTCACTCTGATTAAAGCCAACTATTAAATCGATATAGGACATCAAATGAAACGAATAAAAGGAAAAGAGTGAAGGACTAGGATTAAAATAAACCACATCTGGAAGAATGTGAAAATATTATGAATCAGAATTGAAAATTAAAGAGTTGACGATTATATGAAATGCAATTGAGACGGTGTGAATAGAATATGAGTAGAATTTCAATCAGGTTATCCTTCCGTCATAAGATAACTTGACCTAACAGCTTAGTCAGAAAATTTGTGCACGCGTTCAAATTGTTAAATCTGGCAATCCATTCTTCCCATTTAATAGTCCTTCATATTTTATTCGTAAACGGGTGAATTATGGCGATATTACTTGCCTTTCATTATTTTTCTTTTGAATACTTTCATTAAATTGTTTAAGGAACAGAAAGATACCAAACATATTTACTGTGGATATCAAATTTATTCTCAAGGTGCCTTTGCAGTTTAAAGCAATACCATTGACATAAAATCCGTTACTTTTACGTTGTATCGCTAAAACAGGACCATTAATGCACTGTATCAGTGTTTACATTTACATCAAAGACTTTTATAATAATCTCAGAAAAAATAAATTTCGGCAGTTTTTACTTGCCTTATTGATGTCCAACTTTAAAGCCATTTAGTTCAAATCTTTTACAGAAAATAGCTTCCGTTTCGAATAAAAATGAATTATATTTAAAACAAATTCCAATACGTCATTTCATGTTTCTTTAAGCTGTTATAATAACTTCCTCTTTTTCCAAATTCGAAGTGAGGTAATGCAAGACTGATATTCCATAAGTCGTTTTAAGTCCAAATTAAGTCGTTTGTTTCTCCTTCTATTCCTCACTTATCAACGTCCTATATTTACACAGGGGTGTAGGATGTAGGTTGATAGTTTTAAGATATATACATATATCATTTCGATTCGCTATATAATTTGGGACATGATGTTGTACACATAAAAACACGTTTACATTTTTAAAGTTTTATCATACATGTCATCTTGCACTTGCCACGAATTTCCTTTCCCCAAATATTCCCTTCATATAACTATAATTTAAAGAACAAATAAATGCGTTATATTCTACTCACCTTAGATTACGAACACACCGTGTATTGATAGTATCACAACTTGTTGTTTTTTATCGCCGTGAAAAGTGTGTGTTTGAAAGACTATAGCTATCGTGTGTTGTGACGGAGTTTCTTTACTTCTCTACAAATCTCAAAGCGGCGATGACAAAAGCTCTTCAATCAAGTGCTCTATCCTCAAGTGATGACACAAGTTTGTTATTTGTGTCGTGTCGCCATGCAAAGATGTGTACTCTACTATTTATTACAATTCGACAATGACTAATTGGTTTTCCCAAGGAATAATTTTAAGTAATTTTATGTATATCTCAAGAGGCTTGCCTAAATGAGATATTTCAAATAATTATTCGTCATTTCTGAAATTATTTTTGAGGGAAAATAAACCATGTGTGACCCCCCCGCCCTCTTGAGTTAAAAGAGTAAAGTGTATCCGGTGGTAAGGTCTCACAGTTTACATTGCTTTCACAGTTAGATAACCAATTGGTAAAAATAGCTCATTCAGATTAATTAATAGTTGAATTTTCGCTAAAAATGAATTGCTTGATTGGCAAGTTCATTCTTCAAGCCACTCTGAATTCTCATAAAATTGATGGTTGAGTTTCAAACGTCCTTGATTCATTTAACTTTGAGGATTTTGTATTGAAAGATATTAATTTAATATGAATAATGAAAAAAACATCCTTAATGTGTGAAGTAATTATAATCTAGCGAATGTTATTTGTTTACTGTTTTCTCAGTAATAATTGGATTTCTAGGTCGGAGTCGTGTACATGTTTTGCATAAGAAAGCATTAATATCGACATCATGTCATATTCCTTAGAAATCATTTCTTCAAATAGAAAACCTAACAGGTCGATATATAATGAATACGTCCTGGCTGAGTTTCTATGCCAAATTTATGGCACACGAGTTTGATATCGATGAATGAAAAAATATACAGTTATGTTCATTAAGGTGCGGTGGTCCGAATATTAGGTGCATGTTTGTTTATATTTAGATTCATGGCCTGACTATAGAGAAACGTTTTTAGGTCAATTGAGTCAAAACTTTGGCTTTTATCCCATTGAAGACGAATATTTCAGCCAACAAGCCAGCCAACAAGCCAGCCAACAAGCCAGCCAACAAGCCAGCCAACAAGCCAGCCAGCCAGCCAGCCAGCCAGCCAGCCAGTCAGCCAACCAGCCAAAAACAAATAAATAAACAAACAAACAAACAGTTTTTTAATTTTATTATGTAGATACATTAGTGGCCTAAAGTGAAAAGACTAGAGGTCAATATTTTTCGTATTAAAACGCATGTGCATATTTATACGTGTTGCATTAGATAGTATAAGTATTACTATTTATCTTACACATACTGGGAGAAATATAACCATTAGACTAACCCGGTCGGTTAAGCTTCCGTACTTAACTGGCTAAGATTCGTTTCAAATGAACTAAAATAGTTACAATATTTTCAATTCTTGAAGCGACCTTTTTTGTCCGAGTCATGTGGAGAAAGAAGTAAAATCAAACTCGCTAAACCACGTTCGATATTACTTGTCTCTCCAAATCGTTAGGGCGAATAATATCGTCTGAAAATACGCGAATAGTAACCTTAAGTTAGTAAATATCAATGACATACTCTTAATGCATGTCTTTTTTCGTTTTATTGCGTTTTTCTTTTTAAACTAATAAATATATTAAAGTACAATCCATCTATGGAACTCACTGCCCGGTTTTGTGACATCGAGCCCTTTAAAAACTCGATTTGACTTATACTTTTATAATTGTTTGCTCTTGGATCTTATATGTATTTTGATATTTCCTTTAAAATATATATATTTTGTTAACCACTGAAGTGGCGAAACATGTTTGCTGACAACATTATATTATTTGTGTATTGAAAAAATGTGAATTAATGTCTTGGTGTTAGTTTAAATTGTGAGCTGTATTGTTCTGTTTGTAGTGTATCTAAGGGTCTTTAAAAATGAATAATAAAACTATGATAAGACAGACCCTTGCCCATATAAAATGTGTTTCTGATGTAAAGCTCACTACACCATTGTTGGTGACACTGATGTAAATAAGCCAACTTGGTAACTTGGTATGCACACCGATTTATCTTTAACCAGATGAACTTGCAAAGTCTGTTTTGTGAAGTATGTTCAGGGTGGTAGAAATCAGTGGCGTATCTAGGGTTTCAAATGGGGTATTTGGTATCGGCATAAAGTTATTCACTGTATTGGGTTTTTTTAAACTTTTAAACGGGGACTACGGTAGACATAGTGCATACTTTCTCTGACACTTTAGAATGTGTGATGATGAAATTGCAAAGACAGGAAGCGTAACGACTAAAACGACGAATTGATTGAGTATGTAGCTACCCACAACTCTAGTTTTATATATTTGTCGCTTTGAATACAATTGGTTTCAATATTCAATGTATTAAACTCATAGGAATCATAATAATATGTAAAATGTATAACAATTTACGTTGCGAACGATGATTGTATCTTAAAGTTGGGCTTGTATCGGCTAAACTCTTCACAAATATATTGAAGCTTGTACTCAAAATGGCTGTCTCATACTATATTAATGTTAATTCAGTGTAAAGTGATTTTAAAATGAAAAAATCAATACGGTAAAACGATAGCGAGACGCATCGCGGGACATGTTTATTTGACTTGACCTGCATTTTTGGGGAAAAACACTTTTCATCGCGCTCATCATTTGAGGCCAGTTAAGAGGATGAATGACGTCATGCATGGGAGAGATCAGTGACGTTCAATCATTGTTACCTTCCTCGACTTTAAGGATCAATAAGCGGTTAGATTTGCTCGACAACATCTAACTGTCCCAATCAACGTAGTTGAACTTTTTCCCGTGAAAATCCGTCAGGCACAGAATTCCCTTAAAATGCTGCTGATACTATTATGTAAAGTTGCTGAACTAAGCACGAGTTTTGTGAGCATTGCCATGTGTGATATGAATGCGAAAACAGGTCAAATGAAAGCTTTAATTTAAATTGATGTTTTGGATAAATGTCAGGGGAGAATTGAAAGAATAATATTGAGAGATAACAAAAGGAGAAGACAAAAATGTTTGTAAACTCACTTATTGTAATAAAAAAGGGAAAATACTATAGAATATATATCAAAATGTCTACTAAGTCATGTTAGAAGTTTTTATCTTGGAATGTGTAATTCTTTTTAAGATAATGCTCAATTATCCGCTTAACTCTCGCATCTACAATGTATACTGATAACTATGGTCCCTGTAAATGTACTCAATCTTTTGGTGTACGAAAGAAATTAAAAGAAGGTGGAATGGCGGAAGGAAGGAATGAAGAGTACATGACTAGAGTACAGACATTGTTTCGATGTATTATATTGACACACTAGACAGCGACAACTAGACAGATAGTGTAATTGACGTGTGTACGAGTTAAGTAAGGTTATTTTATCTGCTGCTGAGGGTCATCGCGTGATTATGGGCAGGTTTGTCAGTGTCAAAACAAAATATGTGTATGTACGACCGGACCGTGAGTGCATTTAATGTCAATGCTTGAAGTACAAGTCAAACAAATTGGAGAAGTTCAGAGATTTGTCGTATTTAGTCGGTGCAACCCAAAGGGAATTTTGAGAAAATAACAAAAATGTGGTTGGGGATCGTGATTTTTAAGATTATTTTCGTGAACTTAAGTGTAAATGATTTAAAACCTACGTTGGGACCAGATAAGGAAGAACAAATAAGTGACTGAGAAATCGGGTTTGAACTCAATCTAATGATTACTTGGATTCTGAAATAAGTAGAGAAGAACTCGGTTAAGCCCTTAAAAAACTAAATAAAACTATAAAGCAAAATAATGTGATGATATTTTAATTGAATGTATATGTAATGGTGTTAATTTGCTTGACTTGTTCTTCTAAAGGTTTTTAAAACTGTTTTTAATACGGGGTATTTTCAAAAGCATGGGCGAAGACTGTTCTGGTCTTTTTAAAATGGGATTGGGAAACCCCAGAAAATGATCGGGGTAATCATAAATTAGCCGTTTTGGGAAATTGTACAAGTATTCTAAATAGCGGATCGAGTGCTTTGGCTTAAATAGGTGTTTTTCCTGATAACCAAGTTATGCATTTCATTTAAATTCTAGCAGTAGTTTTTTTGAATAATCAAATTGCATGTATTGCTGGGATAGTCTTTATTTTACATAGCATAATAACATACCATTCATCTAACACATGTCTCTATATTTATAGATATCATATCATGGATAGTTGAAAGATAATAATATGTAGTTAAACCATTACTTTGATGATAGGGCGCAATCTAACGTATTTGTTCCAATTTACATTGACCCAAATTGTACATCATACTCAACAGAGAAAGCGGATATAAGTTCAAAGAAAATTTTAAAAAAATGCAAAAGATGAACATCCTGTCAAATGCTCGATCTTTTGCAATCAAAAGAATGAAACTCGATAATCATAGGGAATCATTTATACTAATAAGGGATGTATGATAGCGAGCTTCAAATAATATCTTGCTGTAAAAATGCGTTGGCATCAAGCTGAAACCAGATTTTTCAGGATAAATCCATAAATCATATGTAAATATAGGGTGGCTCGGACGTTCCACAAAATCATTAATCATGAATATACTAACATAAAACTTCACACATCTATCTAGTGGTGTATTTTTAATAATATTATTTTCCAAAATTGTCAACGAAACGAATTCTTGTGGCAAGAGTGTAGGCAAGGAAAGCTTAAGGCGGGCATGATGGGTTTGGTGGGTAATTAGCAAAAATCAATACCCCTACGACAGGAAATCTTAACAAATATGCACGGTGATATCTCACGTATCGTATCAATTCTCGCTGTTGTCTATCAAAACATGTCTATTGGTGTAGCTATAATCGATTGCAGGGCATGTCTTGCGAGAAAAAATCTCATCGTCTTTATTCCAAAATGCAATGATAAATTGTATGTTTAACGTGATCGACAAAATATGAATGCCAGTAGAAAATTTTAAAAGATATTAACAAGTCATTAAAAAAGCATTGTCTCGAAAACAACTTGAACAGAAAGTAATAATTCATTAATAAATAACATAAGTATGAAATATGTTGACGCTTTCTGTTACATTTTACTTGAGTTATCTCTACATTGGCCTCCACTTCGCCACTTGCTATTGTTGATTGTGAAAAAAATACTCATTTCACAGCCTTGGCTTAGCTTAGCTTAGCTTAGCTCACCTTAGCTTAGCTTAGCTTACCTTACCTTACCTTATCTTACCTTAGCTTACTTTACCTTACCTTACCTTACTCTTACCTTACCGCATCAGCGCATCACTAAGGGCATCTTTCTGTCGAAGGAGATCCCGTGTGACGTTGCTGCCTAAATGCCCGCTCTGTAAGCTGCTTGGTTTTCGACCAAACGACCAGCTTCTGCTACACTCTTGTTGAGTTCTTGTATATCATCTTCCCACTTTCTTCTTGGTCTTCCTTTATTTCGATTGCCCGCAACTTTGTATTCTAGAATATTATTTTCTAATGACGTATGTCTCTTCATGTGACCAAAGTATTGTTGTTACATTTATTCTTTTATATCTTCCGCATTTGTAAAATTTTCTGTCCAAGAAATATGGAGAATTTCCCTCTTGTTGCATGTCATTTCAAAGGCCATTGTTATGCACAGCCTTAAACCAAAAAAAGAACAAAATGAAAAAAAACACTAACAAAAACAATACGAAAACCGGCGTGAAAAATTACTGTTCTGTTAGGGATAAGTTTAATTTAAACAACCGCAACGGCACATGAAACATTGATGAATGCCTGTGAATAAATGTCATCTAAATATATCAATTATGAATGATTTGACTGGAGGTAGGTTGTACCTGTGATTCATAATATAGCCCTTCTTGATGTTTATTAAAGATTGATCAGAACTTTAAAGGAATGTTGAAGAAAATTTAATATGTGAAGTATATAAGTCTTTTATTACTTCAAGATTAACGACTGCAACATCATACGCTTATCGTTTTTTAGGCATTTTTATAATTTAGAATGTAACCTACCGCAACTTGTAATGCAGTTACCTTCAATATTTAAACCATAACCACAAATTGCCTCGAATCGCCGACAGGCGTACCCGAGACAGGCGTAACCCCGACAAACGTACCCCAATATTTAGCCCACGGCGACAAACGTACCCTTTGGTGTATTTGTTTATTGCACTTGATTAAGGGATGTTTGAGAGTGTTTATGATATATATATTGTATGCATTTCTATTTTGTTGAACATTTTTGGCAATTTCTGCGTTCCATTTCATTACCCCGACATGACTCATGATCGTCCCCATGACCTAGTCTCGAGTTGATAAGTGTTAACCGTGTTAACAATAGGGGTTCAGCTGTCATCACCTAATTGAAGCACTGCATCCGTCATACATGACGCCAGTGTGACCCTGGTCGTTCACATTGATACCATTGATATATCCGAAGTACCGCGGTAAGGGAGCGTTCAAATATCATCTTACACCTTTTTGGGGGGTTTCGGACCCCCCCCTATATTCACCTTTCTTACACACCCCTACCCCCCCCCCCCCCGTGTAATCTTACACTTCAACCACCTGGATGGATTTTTTTGATCGACACAGCGAATAAAAATGTTCATTTGTATTAAAGGTCTTATATGTCTATGTAAGAACAATTTTGAATGAAAAAACTTTAATATGATGAAAAAGTGTG
>JAUUEB010471842.1:0-11574 GCA_032362205.1 Clione limacina | reverse complement strand
TTTAATTATAAAAGACACAACAAAGAAAAAATACAAATTCCACAATAATTCAAAAAGTTGAGATATTATTTAATTCTGAATTATAAATTCTAAAAAGGGGGGGGGGGGTTAAAGTATGGAATGGTATCACTGTGTTCCAAGTTGAGTGCCTCACGCTCACAACTTATTGCATTTAATGAAAGTGAAAGAGAATCTGGGAATTAAAAGCCTAACATACACACACTGCATCTCGAAATGAAAGCATAATACGATTTTATTCAAACAATTACTTTCTAATCGATACCTTGTCGGTTTCTATTATGTCGCACTTCTTAAGCCCAATCATGCCTAACAAGTTAACTTACCTTGCAGGGCCCTATTGTCACGCACCTAAGCTTTAAACAGCCGATTAACACACATAAAATGGTTAAAATTAAAAAGGTTTTTCAAAATAGAAAATGTATCGATTATAAAAGAGAAATAACACAACAATAAACTCAAACTTTTTAAAAGAGAAATCAGGCCAAAATGAGGTCAACTACCCCTTTTTAACATCAGTCAAGTGGGCCCTATTACAGCGCAGATTGATTTGTTTTTGCCAAAACATTATGAATTATGAAATAAGCACATATTTTGCATTACTTTTAAGATGCAGTAGGTTATCAATTTTAGATGTTTTAGAGTAATCTTACGTTTTTTTAAAGAAGATGAAGAAGAGTGTTTGTATGGGATAAAAAAAGAAAGAAAAACTATTTACATTTACAATGTCGCCTATTGTTCCATCTCTCTTAACTCTTCTTCTGCTGTGTGGAGAAAATGAAATTTGTTATGAGAGACATTTATGATAAGACCATTTTTATTAATATACTAGCTAACATTGGCATTCAAACTTCGAGCTGCTTGTGAGAAAGTGATAAGCAAGACAACATACATGGCCATCACACCAAAGAGGCACAAAGTAGTGATACAGAAATAATTGATCTAACTTCACCACATGTCATACTAATTGTTTTTCTTAAAAGAGGCAAGGGCAAACTCATTTGCATATTTAAGTCAGCAAGTCAACCAAACAGATTTTGTTTCAAAAGTATGTCAACTATGGATTGATAATCTGAAAGGTCAATCTTCATTGAATTATATGACAACATTAACAAGAAATAAAATAAATAATACAAGGAATAATTCTCTTATAAAACACCAAAATTAAGAAATAGGCAATTATATTAGTATAGTTACACGACTGAAGATATCAATCCAAAGTTTTAGTGACAATTTTACGTTGCAGACAAAAATGCCTCTCAGCTGTGATGAGCATACATGTTGATAATAAGAATTGCTTTTATTTAGCGCTTTCCTTTATTGTAAGCTCAACAAAGGGCTTTAAATTTATTTACAGCAGGAAGATACTTCATTAGTAAAAATAACAACTCATATAGCAGTAAACATTCTTTTCTCTATTCCAACCTCATTTGCTTTTATTTTATCCAGTTTTTCCATTTTACTTTAAATTTTTTCAGATTGTTTCTGAAAGAAAGAGGATTCCTTGTCCTTTAAACCCATCACAGTAAGTTAGAACTTACTCATAGTTTATAGTTCCTTTAACTTTCAAGTGTGAAAATCTATAAGTGTGATGAACTGTAATATGGCAAGAATCAATACAACATATGCGTGTAAAAAATTCATTTAAGCCTCAAATATATTATCATCATATATGACGGCAGAAACTAGAGTGACTCTAGAATCTTCTGATCACCAATTAAATTAAAGTAAGTTTGATAAGTGCAATTATGAAAGTTGTCAACAAATTTTAATGTGTTTTTGTAACCTTTTTGAATTTGTTGAATGAAATATTTCTTAGCTATTTATTGTCAATATTTGTTTTGATCCATTATATACTTTGTACAAAAGCCATTCATACAGTATTTCATTTTTGCTCTTATGTGCCTTGTTTGCATGATTATGGAAGTTTAAAAAAAAGTTATGAACATTTTTACAAAGTGATGACTGAATACTGAAAATAACTCTTCTCATACAAAATTTATGAAGGCAACTTTTAAATGGAAAGAGGCGTAAGCATCGTTTTATACCTATCGTTTTAATTAGTACCTATCTTGCCTTAGGTATGAGATATTTTATATAATTTTCTTTCAACAGATTTATATTACTAAGCCTTCTAAGATATTGTATTTTAATTAAAGTTTATACTATTGTCTTTTTAATGCTTTAATGTCATGCTATGACCAACAGTAACATCTATGAGGATAGCCTACAAAGCCACCTGAGGAAATGCAATATAACAAAACTACGCCAGGCCACAGAAAATTCTGTAAGTACCCTGTTGCTGAGTCATTTATATACTATTATCAAAGTTTCCCAGGGCACAGACTTTTTCATTATACAAATAGTGCTGGTAAATATCATCTTATTCCATATATATATTTTCATTACATACATAAAGGCAAAATAATAACAAGAGAAAAGTTTAAGTATCTCCCACCTTTCAGTCTTGATATAAGAGCACCTTCTGAAGACAGAAAGTGGCCGCTGTTAAGGCAAAGGGCGGCACCAAGTGACCAAAGGACTTATTTAAAAAATGAATGTACAAAGCAGTTATCTTACTAAAAATCGGTCAATTAGATAAAGTTGTTTTTGTTTGAGCTGATGGTAAACAAACAATCTGAAAAAACTTATCATTGATCCAGTCATACTTTAAGCAACAAACTTCACCAAAAGGGGCTATGATCATAGGCGACATTTTGAAATGACGAAATAAGAAAAAAATGTTGAATTATTAGGGTTATAGTTTTAGTTTTAGTATTATTTTGAAATAGTATATGTTTGTTATATTTGTTTTTTTTTAATTATGATCCTCTATAATATATATAAAACATTCTGATTTATATTTTGTGTTTGCATGAATTATTGCTTTTCTTTTTTCATACATTTTTCTTTTATTTGTTTTTCTTGGCACAGGATTTTTACTTAAAAGGTGTCAACAGAGGTACTGCATTGCCTTCTAAATCTGAAGATCTAGGAAATGTAAGTATTTATAGATGTATCTACAAAAAATGTATTCTGTTATATGTGTATTTTCTTAATACTGTAAGGAGCTTGAAGGTAGGAAACTTGATAGCTATTGAAAACTAATTTTGTGTGAAATAAGTTTTACTAGAACATACATTTGTAAGGGAATTCATTCAAGTTATGCGCATAATTTAATTAAACTTTAATCTATGCTCCATTTGAAGAATGGGTTCTCAGTCTGATATCCTAATCATTGCACCACAGCACCTCCATCACTTTGTGAACAAAAATAATTGTACCTTATGATTTTTCACTTTTTCTCTAAGTATAAGAATCCTCATTGTTTCTATGCAGGTGGCTGTATGTAAGATGACCTCCAAACAACTTGCTGATTTGATAGAGAAGGTCAAGGAACTTTATAAAGGTAACCTTTTTAAAAGAAACATATCAAGCTTGCATCTTATGTCTTTAAAAGTTTAAATATTCGGTACAAAGAACAGCCTATACTGTTACCAGCCCTTTTTTAAGAATCAGTTCAACAGAAGAAGAAGAAAAAGAAGAAAGTGTCCAAAGACCAATGTTCTCGTACCGTTTTCAATGCATTGTTGATATTTAAAAAGCCCCCCACCTTCTATAAAGTCATTGCGTCAATACTCCCCTCATGAAGGAAACCCCCTTTCCAAAACTCAGGCGCTTTGCACCCTTGTTGTAAGAAATTTCATCACATGAAAAATAACGGGAATAAGGTCTTTCTGGCTGTTTTTAGCTCTCAGCGGATTCTTAATCTATAAGTGCTTGCATACTAATCTATTCAGACTTTGTGCGTTCAAGCTGCTTCATGGTGCGAATCAAAGTTAGTGCTTGAGCTAAAGCTTCCGTGCAGAAGGAAAGTCTATTTATAGCCCGGTGGGAGGTATTTTTTAAACACTAGAATTTCGGATCGCTAAACGCTCCCTCAATTGGTTGATTTGGTCGTTACGCTCCCTATCCTTGCAATTTTATCATCACTCATATTTAAAAGTGGCAGTGAAAAACTCAATATTTCTACAAAAAGAAATTATTTTAAAAGTTTTAAACACCCGGTACAAAGGACAGTCTATACTGTTCTAGACTGCCTCTAAGAATGAGCTCAGCAAAAGAAGGTAGAGAAGAAGAAAGTGTCCAATGACCAATAATCCGCTACGGTTTTAAACGCATAATTTATACTAACCCCCCCCCCATTGCAAAGTCTTCACAGAAAAAACGGAAATAAGGTCTTTCTTACAGTTTTTAGCTCTCTTGCATACTGCTCTTTTGAAATTTAGTTCGTTCAAATATCATATTCTGTACACCAGTGCGAATCAAATGTGATGCCGTATTGAACATCTGCTCTAAAGTGGGTGTGTAGAAAATTATATCCTCTGGGCCAAAATGTCCATTCAACATGAATTTGGTGCATATCAAAAGTAATGCTGTGTGTACATCTGTTCTAAATGGGGTGTGTCGCTTGGGATGTATATTTTTATGGTTATAATTTCATACAAACATTGTTTTAGAATTATTTTAACAAGCAGCACAAATGAAAACTGCAGATACCCCAACAAGCAACTGCTTAGCTTTTCATAGATCTTTTTTAAAGTTGTGCTTTTCTCTGGGGCATGTCGCAATTATTAGTATGAAATTCTCAAATAAGCCCTAGGTGAACGAATCTACCCACCTACCTACTACTAGTAGGCAATTATAATATAAGATGGTGGAAAGCAAAGTTAGTGCTTTGTTCAAAACTTCCATTCTAAAACTGGTGTGTCAATGGGAGGTATATTTCATCAAAAATATCGTTTTAAAATTATTCTTACAAACAGCATAAATGAAAACTACAGAGAACCCAAAAGGATCATAGGTTAGCTATTTAAAGACCTTATAAAATTAGCATGAGATTGTTTCAAGTTGTGCTTTTCGCTGGAGCAGATACCAATTATTGTTATGAATTTCACCAAACAATTCACGGCTCCTTTTCCAACCAACGTTATGTATAGATAATTCTTCAAATATTTTAAGTTTGGAATTGTAGTTGCTTATTATAAACCCTATCTGAGAACTCAAGCAATTTATTATGTAATTTGATGTATATATGATATATAAGTGAATATTCATATGTTGACTAAGTTTTTTCTCCTGGTCCAGTCCATGTAGAGATACCAGAGACAGTTGTATTGGAACATCCAAGTGTTAAGGTAGAACACCAACATAAAAAAGAAAATCACTGTGATGATGTTACACTGACACAAGACGTAGCAGACAACCGACAAGTGAAAAAAGAACTGCTGCAACAGGTATTTATGTCATTTACTCAAGCTTTTTTTTTATCAATCAACTACTCTGACTCTTTATTGCTTTTTAAGTTTAAAACTTAAAACTAAATGTTTGTATTCATTTATTTGATAAGGAAATGAAAGATCAAAGGTGAAAATTAGCTAAACCTGAGAATAATGTATTGCTTAATATTTCCTCCTGCAAAACTAAGAAGTAATTTCAAAATATTGTGATGATGATATTTGTTGTTCGCGGAGCAAAGAAGACCATCATTCAATATTTTATTGTGATATTGATGAATACATGCGAACAGGTTCGACTCTAGCCTTACCTTCTTTCAAGAAGTCTTTAGAATAAAAACTATTGTAGTTTCATAGTTATCTTGTCCTCTTTGTTTGATGGTGAGAGGCTTAGTCCAGCTGATCTTCTCATTCTTATGGCAAAAAACTTGTTGCAGATGATGTTGAGCTATGAGACCTGATCACTTATGGTTTGTATTTGCATATCTTAACAACTTGTGACAGTTTTCTTTTTCTTACTGCTGGTTAAAATTATAGTGTAGCTGATATGATGCCCAGAGGCTTTAATATGTTCTTCTACCTGTTTGTATGGGTAAGTTTTAATGTCTGTAACTTACATGTCCAACAAAGTCTGTGCACATTGATCTGCCTTTGTGACCAATAAAGATGATTATACAGTCATTTCAGGGGGTGTAATAGACGACTCAACTGTTGTTATTCGTTGAGCATAAATGATGGAATGCAAGGATTTAATGCCAGAAGACTGTGATAAGATATAGACTCAGTTACACTCGATTCAGCTCATTGGACGAGAGGTCTACAAAATTGTAATGAATTTCAATATACAAATTCCTTGAATGAAGCTAAATAAAAGCTTTAATCTGAACAAATACTCAAGATTTCAATCCTAGATAAAAAAAAAATTTTTTTATACCCCAGGCATCTCTGATTGGCCAGTTGGATTCTCTTGATCTCTTATCTAAAACAGCTTGGTTTGTTGAACTTGGAGCTGGCAGAGGTTAGTCAGAAACATTTTATTTGTGTATAAGTCAATGACATTAGTCAATGGCAGTTCTGTTATGTCATGTTTGTGAGAATTCATTACTTCTTGTACATTTGTGATCTTGTTAATGTGGTTTTCTAGTTGGTACATAATGCTTGTACAACTTAATTGCGCTATTCTTGGTTTAAGCCCACAGTTTATGCTCATGATGATATTCTTCTCTATACAAATTCAATTTACTTAGATAAATGCACAGACACCATTTTTTTTAGAGAATTCTTAAGGATGGTTTGACTTCATTTCAGTGTATTTGTGGTAAATGCTTGTGACAATTCAAAATATTTTTTATGGATGATGGATAGACGAAAAATAAAGAAACAAAAATGTGCGCAATGCCTAAAGGACATAATCCATGTAGTGCTGTGTGAATCTATATTATTAAAGGCCTATAAAGAGTCAGATTGGTGTTAGCAATCGGGCTTTGATTATTAAAATAAAGACTTTAATTAGAAATTGCTTTGTCCCTTTAAGCATAGTGTACATTCTTTATGAATGCAGTTTTACACCTCGATTCTTTTTCTTCTTTCGTTTACTCAAAAGTTAATAGTTTTCTCTTGGCAAATTTTGAAATTTGATCCTACTGTAGTGATACCCTCAGTGGTAAGCACAACTTCAAACAGTCTCATCATAATTTTAATAGGTCTCTAAATAGCTGATTTAGTCTTAGATCCCTTTTGTGTGATCTGAAGTTATATAATTATTCTAAAATGATATTGTAAGAAGTTAATGGATTGAAAACATGTCTACCATTTTAAACTGCGGGGCTGAACTACTCATGCCAATGAACAAATGCTGTCACCGCTGCACTTAACAAGATTCACACTAAAGCGCAGAGGATGAAGCATAGAGTTTGATCACACAGTAACATGTTGTACAAAATTATTGTAAATTAACTTTCCCAGGCAAGTCCAGGGCCTCTTCTAGGTATTTCATCTTGCTTCTCACTCGGTAGTCCAGGGCCTCTTCTAGGTATTTCATCTTGCTTCTCACTCGGTAGTCCGGGGCCTCTTCTAGGTATTTCATCTTGCTTCTCACTCGGTTGATTTTTAATATGTTTATTTAAGAGATGACATTGCAAGAATAGGGAGCTTAGCTACCTGTACGACAAAATGATGGGTTGTCAGTGACCCAAAATTCTAGTCGTATATAAAATCCCAAGCATCGTTAGAACAAAAGTAGTGTATTTTGCTAACATTCATCACTTCCTGTATGTTTATGATTTGTGTATGTGGTTTGTAGTGTATACATATGTCTGTACACAATCAATCTGGTCTTGGCTCAGTAGTCTTCAGGTTGTTTTGTACGTGTGCTATCGGTTCTGACAATTGCAACTTAAGCAGATAGTGGCCACCCTCTGGGCAAAGGGAAGCATCACAGTTCTGAAGTAAATAACATGAGTGCGTAAAGTAGTTCGCTCATACACAATCAGTCAACAAAATATTAGAAATAAAGGCTTATAAGTTTTGTTATACCAGTGCTATCATTTTTTAAACTTCAGAAAGTAGGATGTTATTTAGACTACTAGAATGTCTGTTGATTGAAGTAGTTCTTAATTTCACTTTAATGGCGACCATTCCTTGACTTTCTAACAACCAAGGGATCATTATTGTGCGCAACTTGTACACAGACAAGGTGATAGATCCTGCCTACTCAAAGGGTTCTCTTCAAAAGCATTTGTGTTGATTTTGAAAATTATTTTATATTTGTGGTAAATACCGTCACTGTCTACCATGATTGCCACTTACTTACCACAAATTACCATTACCAAGTATTGAAATGTTCCTTGCCTATGTTTAGGATTGAACAACAGACATTTGGGTTACTAATTCAGTTTCTTAGCCACTCTGCAGTTCTTTTAGGTACATTTAATAATACATTTATAATTAAAAACTTTATAAATAGACTAAATGTGCAACATTATAATTATTGTCTTTTTATATTCTTTGTTTGTTTTTTTCATCTTGTATCTGTACTTTATCATTTTTTGTGTTTTTATATTTGTTACAGGAACGTTATCTTACTGGCTGGAGAAGGCAACAAACGCCAATGATGAGGATAAGTCTTCCTTTCTTCTGGTGGACAGAAGCGTAGTCAGATATAAGGCAAGTCTTGAGTTGTGTTTCAATCACATTATATTTTTTTTAAAATGCACATTTAATCAGAGTTGTTGAGCCAGAATAATTTTCATGGCTTGGGCTCCAGCTCCGATCTAGACCTTATAATTTTCCAGCACCGGCTGCAGACCCCATTATTTTTTTAGGCTCCCGCTTCAGACAGTACCAGCTTCAGACAATAAAATCGGCACCAATTATAAAAATGAGCGCAACCCACACGCATTAGAAATCCTCTCAATATCTGACTTCAGTCATATTCGTTCTATATTAACAGTCAAAAGAACACTAGGGTTATTAGTCCCTAAATCTAATCATATACTTGAAATTCAACTTGTTTGTTTAACCAGAAAATGTAATTTTATGATGTTTTTATATCAATTTTTGATAGTATTGAGGAATGCTCCTAGAGACGGGCAATTTTTGTTAAAAAGATATGATTTAACTGATAGCATAAAAATACCCTTGATGACACGTTTTTGTTGGGGTATTTTTTTTCTTGTGTTAGTTGTTAATTTTGTTCTTATATCTTTTTTTGTCAGGGAAGAGGATAGTTTAGAAAATTCAGTGTCTTTAAATGATTTTCCATGTAGATGTAGATGTTAATAAGATTGAATCATGGTTTTCTCTTTCAGATGGAGCGTCACCACAAAGACCTTGAAAGACGTTCAAACTTCAAGAGAATCAGATCCGATATTGCAGATTTGTGTTTAGGTAACTGGTTTTTGTACATGATTTTGTTCACAAGTTGAATTCTTTGTTTTGTTGAAAAATGATTTTGATGAATTGGATAGGAGGCAACTAAAAAGGTTTTCTGTGTTATTAGACAAAAGTATTTTGATACTAAACTTCTCATTTAAGAGGTGATGGATTCAATCTTGACCGACCAGAGTATAATGTAAATAGATATGTTTGATATAGATGTATTTTGTACTTCATTTGTCCAATCATGTTGTAACTGAAATATTTCTAAGAAAGAAAATGTGTATACCCCTGGAAGCTTATGCCCATGCAATGTTTCCCTTAAAGATCGTTTCCCCTGTCCTGGGACAAAATTTGAAAAGGTTGACAATCATCCCTGTAATACAGCTGAAACCTCTCAAATCAAAATGTCTTATATTGTTAGAATATATAGTGTCACATTATTACCACAACACTGATATACCATGTAGTATCATTCTTTTGTGCACTTATTTCTCTCTTGTTTTTCTGTCTCTTCCGTTCTCACATCCACACACACACATCAGACGGATTAAATGGATCTGAAACACTTCTGCGTTCACATAGCTAAAACACTATCACAGTTAAGTGACCTTGCAAACTGAGCTATGTTATGATTAAATAGTTGTGGCAACCAAACTATCAATATTGTGATTTGTCTCTTTGATCATAGTGTACATTCTTCTTCAGTCTTGATTATAATATGAAGCTGTCCCTAACAATTTCAAAACAATCAACGTTATTTTATTACCATGTTTTTTTTTTTACATTTGACAGGGTATGTATCAGACATTGCAGACAGAGACTCTGTTGTTGTAATCAGCAAACATCTCTGTGGGGCTGGCACCGACCTGGGTATCAGATGTGCTGTAGATTCTTTAGGTATGCACAAGAATGCTGCTGACATTAACTGTAGAGTAGATGAAAGCCAGGAGCCTTCTGCAAAAGCACAAAAGCTCTCTGAGGATGACAACAGTAAACCAGATAACAGGTATGGGGCTCACGCTTTTCAAGATATTCTGTATTCATAAGTTATTTTGCTCAATATGCAACACCAACGCTTTAACCTGCATTGCCCAGGATTACACCTTCAAGGATTAATTTTTGCCTAAAAGTCTTCAATTTATAAATGTCATGAAAAGGGAACATTCTATTATAGATATATTGTATTTCTGTTATAATTGCAGGCTACCACATGGTGTTATGATTGCACTTTGCTGTCACCATCAGTGTGACTGGGACTTGTATGTGGGTAAAGAGTTTATGCAGACATGTGGAGTGAGCCCTGTTGAGTTTGACGGAATCAGTCGTCTAAGTAGTTGGGCTACTTGTTCAAAGGGCAAAGGTGAAGATGTTCTCTTTGAATTATAAAACCATTTCCTATCCATCTGTCTAGATGTTACATTATGACAGCCCTCACTAATAGAAATCTTTCCTTTCCCTCTACTTTGTGTGATTCATGATTAATCATAGAGAAGCTGATAAGAGGGTTACCTATATAAATTAGTATAGATAATATTTGTTACTGATAATTAATCTGATGCTAAAATGTTAAGAGTTGTGTTATCTCCCATTCCTTTGCAAAGAGATCAAATAAGCACAATCTTAACTCATTTTAATATCTCTACTTTATGCGGTCCAAGCGCAATCAATCCCTTTCCTAGTACCTTAATGGGGCCAATATTTAGTCGCCACAGCTTTTTTCCCTACGTTTGCTCATGAACTTTTGAATTCAAAAGGTTGGATAAATTCTTGTAACTTGTGTGCTACTTAGCTGATCACATTAAACAACTTATCACTTTTTTTGTAATGAAGACATTTTATTCTCTTTTTTTTTTGTTACTTATAAATGCTATTTTTTCATCAGTTTCATCAAAAGGCAAAGATGTATCTGCTTGTGATGAAGACAAAAAAGACAAGAATAAAGGTGATGACGTAGACAAGGTATCAGTTGAGGACAACCAAGAGGATGAAGACCACAGCACTTTGGATCTTGTCACGTCAGAGAGCAGGTACACATTGTACAGTAGACTCCGGTTTTAACAAAGTCATCACGAAATCACAGAAAATAGCAATTTTTAAAGGTTCTGTCAACACGACCTCTTGTACAGCACTAAGAGTACATATTATATCACACACAAAGTTAATTCATAGACGTAGGCCTATGCAGATGCACAAGCCAGACAGTGATCTTGCCACACCCTCTAAGATGACAATAATATGTGCTGTATGCTTACTGAGATTTGTTTTCCGACTTTGTCAATCAAACTTGACTGCTAATTATTTTGTCTTCTTCTTCTTCTTGATCATTCGCTTTAACCTCGAACGAAGTCAACTGTTGTTGACTGAATTTTGCGTTAGCGTA
>JAUUEB010471831.1:0-11575 GCA_032362205.1 Clione limacina | reverse complement strand
TCTCTCTCTCTCTCTCCGTCTCTCTATTTTTTCTCTTCTGTATGACTTTGCAAAAATAATTTATGAATAGAAACTTGCTTTTCAATATTTGTGTATGTTCCCCTAAGATAAGATTAATAAAAGTTATATTTTGGAAAAAAAATGTAGTTACAGTTACAGTTATGTTCTATTACATTGTGCAATTAAGATAATGTATTGTAGTCTTTAACACCAATTAACCAACTCTTTATTTCTATCTTTTCAGGTACGTATATTGGATATGGAATAATTAATACAGTAAATATGTAAGTATGTTTAAAATGTTAATTTTACAACATGATAATGGACATTGGTCATCCATCAGCATTCACAAGGTAACATTGACGCCTATATTTTTCCAACGGAAAAACGATGTTTTTGCATTTTTTTGTAATACGGTCTTATATGACAACCGTCTACAGCCTCCAAAAATATTTATATGCGTTTTTAAAAAAGTTTATTAGTAATGCGTAAAATATTAAATGCAAAGTAGGACTTGCAGTGGGTCAATGTCAACTTTGACACTTGAACTTAAAAACCGAGGCGCAATCTGCAGTCAGCTAAAATCACTCTCCTGTGCCTAAAGGAGAGAGTTTAAAAAATCCCTCTTCTAGATCATAAGTAGAGAGTAAAAATGACTCTCCTTGTCCAAAAACAGAGAGCTAAAAATCACTCCCCTTCAAATTTCAAAATGACAAGACTGCATTAAACTCAACAATTTTTATTGAAAAAAAAACAATCCAAGACCTTTTGGAAAATTCGCCATTGCAAAGTTTGTCATGCAAATGATGTTTTTAACCTGGGCGTTTGAAATGTGAATGAAGTGTGAAGCATATTATTGATAGGAGGTTTTTATTTATGACATTTTGATAAAAGAAAATAACATAGAAAAGCTGAATGTTTGAACACACGGCGCTAAATATAATGTCAGTGAGACTTTTAACTTTTCAGAATATATGAAGAATAACCTTTTATCTGGCCTATGATGATTCTATGCGATAATTTAATGGTACAACGGTAAGCTCAAATGGTCTAACTATCTATCTAGCAATCTATCTATCTATTATCTATTTAGTTATCTTTCTATCTACGTATTATACCATGCTCGTTGTTTTCCAAATATGTTTTTACGCGAGGAAAAGGGTTGTTGTTTTTCAGCTGTTATATAATATATTTGTCTTTATTTACTTGATAAATGACATTTATCCTGTTAATGATATGTATGTTTTGATGGTTTGAATCATCTGTTGCCGTAACTGCTATTTTCTTGGATCTCTGCAACCTTGAAATAGCGGATCTGTCATTATTGTTCAACGAGAAATCATAAAGGCTTTAGATTTACATAAATATGATTTAACAACAAAAGACTTAATTATCTTGATAATTTCTCTCTTAAAAATAATGCAATTTGATTAATAAATCGTTATTGTCGTAAAATTCGTGACAGTTGTGTGGTAACACATTGCCGTCTTATTGTTACTGTTATTTTTTAAGCTGTCACCTTTCACCGATTATAATAGTATGGTCTGGTGATTTTTAGAGGGTTAAAGAAAAAAGACGACCAAACGCACTGATTACTCCTAAAGAAATAAAAAATTATCATTTTTATCTTTCAACCATCTGATAATCCTTTATGTTGACATGGTCTTTATAAAAAAAGAAACGTGTATATATTATTTATTTCACTCGTCATTGACAAGGCGTAGAATTATTCAACAAGCGACGTCTCATTGACACTGTCATCGGGTTTACACTTCAAAGTGTGCAGGGTTGAGTAAGTTTTGTCATTTTATGAATGAAAAAAAAGTTAATAGTATGAATAAAGTTTCCTTTTTTGAAGAATGTTATACCATGTCTAATAGAATTCTCATGACTTGAGTCTTGAGTTAAGATATTGTTTAACCTTGGAAATATATGTTGCATATTTTACCTTTGCTTTAATTTACACAAGTTATCTTATTGTAGACGTGTTCTGCTTACTGTTCTCATCTTTACTTGCAAGTATCTTCTTATTGGTGAATTTTTTTGATTCTGCTGAAATGAAGTCAATTTATTCTATCTTAAAAATGACGCTTTTCGCCAGGTGCAAACAGGTAACATCTACGTATTAGAGGTAACAGACGAGAAGTAAGAAAGTATGCTAAGGATGTTTGTTCTGTTTATTGTTGTGGTCAGTATGTGGTCAAGGGCCACACGAAATTTAAAAATTCCAAAGATTTATTATGAAATAAATGTAGTGATAAACTTCTCTAAGGATACCAGACAAATGTAAGCCTACTATTTTTTTAATGATTTTACAAGACCAAGGGATAATTATTTTCTTCTGGTTTAAAGCAAATTCTAAATCATTTTAAAAGTTTTATATTTTCTAGAAGTACGTATGTTTATGGGAGTGTCGCGCGTTGCCTAATTGGTTGTTGGGCTGGAACCCTCAACGGATAGTAATCTGTACCTGTGCCAGTTTCTCTGGCTGTCGTACACGAGACTATTAGAGATTATTAGAGATTATTCAAGGTGTCCATCACTGTCGTACATACTAGACAATGATATAGTGTCGATGTCGATATACCTCTTCGTCGTGGTACCAAACTATCCCCAACTAGTTGATTTTACAACTATTTAATGACTTCAGTATGCAGGGGCGATTTCTATATTTTTCGAACACATATTTTTAAACTCAAGTTTATTTCACGAGTTATTAAAGCATGAACATGGTTATACAAGCAATACAAAATAAGTATATAACAATATCTTTAAAAACATAAGAAAGCAAAGAAAATTAAAATTAAAAGATGATATATTAATAAAAACATTATAGCGTCATACAGAACAATAAGAATGCATTATTATAAACAACTAGTGAGTGAATTCATTAACCTAACTACCAGGCATGTAGTTACCTACATGTTAATTATTTACCTAATTTATTCATATTTTTCAACAGCCAGTTCAAATTATTGTAATTTTAAGCAAAGTCTCGTGAAAATTGCGCACCAGGTGTAAACAAAATTAACAGCTGTTTCCTATAATAATGAGCGAAATTTAATCTGTTTAACTCCCTTTTCCAATCCTAGCCAGGTGAGAGATGGCATAAATCAACAAAACAATTTGCGACTGTTTATAAATCTGTTTTGCCATCTTCTCATGTTACAAGTCGTCTGTTTGTGTGTGTTAACAACGAGTAAATTGTGAGGTAACTCGGTGTTTTTAAAGGTTGGCTGCTATTTTTAGTTTTCAAAACACATAGTTACCTGAAACAGTCCGACAAACATAACAACATGTTGAGGATAGAAAAACGGGACACAATTCTCAACATACAACTGATGTTTACAAACACTTTGAGGCATGATGACAACATTATTGTAACTGAGTCATTGGTATTAAATTATCACTGTTTATAATTTGTTTGTTAGTCTGGATGCATGAAGTGCTGAAGGATTCAAGTACGGATGGAAGGCCAGCTAGACAGACATATAGACATATAGACAGATAGACAGATAGACAGATAGACATATAGACAGATAGACAGATAGACATATAGACAGATAGACAGATAGACAGATAGACAGATATACAGACAGATATACAGACAGACATATAGACAGATAGACAGATAGACAGATAGACAGATAGACAGATAGACAGATAGACAGATAGACATATAGACAGATAGACAGATAGACAGAGAGACAGACAGGGCATAATAAAGCTTTTAAATCTGTAGGTGATATGTGCGCGAAGCTCCAGGCGCGTAGCTAGGGGGACATTGGGGAAATTCCCCCTCCTATTTGAGATCCAAAATGGTCTAAATTCGCACCATTTTTAACTTATCTGGAAAATTTCGGCGGCTCGCGGCCATTGCTTTGATAATATGCCTTGAAATGTTCTAAATTTGCATAATTTTACATAAATCTCAAAAATTTGCCATAAAGGTCCCCCCATTTCAAAATCATGACTACGCGCCTGCGAAGCTCTATTACCGAAGGCACGGAGCGGATACTTGCGAATACAGGGGCGCATATCTAGGCTATTAAACTTTTTGGAAATGTTGACGGGAAGCCCCTTTCTGCAGGGGTTAACCTTTTTTAATAACATTTTCGTCTTTCGATACTGTTTTTCTTTTTGCAATTCTTCAAACTGTTGGGCGGGTGTTGGCGCGAAGAGCCATTAACGACCGCGCGTAGCCCACGGGTTTCTTTTATGAGGACTCATATGCATTGAAAGCAGAGCTGGCCATCGCCGATACAAGTAACGACGATACCGGTACTTCCGATACTTTTGAGAGTCAAGAGTACTTCCGTTACCTTTAAAAAAAAGTATCGTGAGTACTACTTAAGTATTTATTTCGCCAGTACTCTTGAGTAGTTTTTGAGTAGTTTTTGTGTAGTTTTGGACTAGATTTACTGTTTTTTTCAATCCGCTAAATCCATATTTTTTTGTAATTTGTAACCATCGAACCGAAATCTTGTCTTTATCGCCTGCATCTCGCAACCTTGATCAGCTGTGAACTTCAACAAACACAATTATTTCCCTTAGTCAAAACAAAATGGCGACCTCCACAACCGAGAATGTTAATCAAATAATGTCTTAGTCATGTTATAAATAAGGAAGCAATTATTCAAAATTTAATCTTAAAAGAAACTACTTAAAACTACTCAAAAAGTACTTAAGCAGATTTTTGACTACTTTGATTACTACTTGAGTAGATTTTGAAAATAATTACTTAAGTACTGTTTTTTCCGGTACTCAGGAAAGTACTTAAGTACTATTTTCTGACTACTTGAACAGCTCTGGGTCTATCAAATGCTTGCATCTGGTTTTGAATGTGAGTCAGAAGTATTCGGTCGATGAACGATTTTACGTGTGGGATTGAATACAACTACCCTTTTCCGCATATTTTACTCAATTATCCCCAACGGTCATTTCCAGGGGAACTGCTCACCCGATGCTAACGCCAATTACAAACACATCAATCCTGTACTTGAAGCGTTTGTAATCGGCCACTTTTTTCATTAATGTCGGTGCCAATCCATATTGTTTTCATTGTCGCCAGCTTGAATGATATGACAATACATGTTTGTAATAGAGAAAAATTCAAATGTCTGGATTGTTTCCTCTCAAATACACACACGCAAACTCAAACCAGATAGAAAGAAGAGTGATAGCGGAGAGGACCATGCTGACGTGGCGATACACCTATCAAATCAATATGAGAGACTTCATTTCACACGGAGAAAATAAAATATATAAGATGATGGAAACCATCGCTTATACGTAGTATATATAACTCATTTTTACTCCATGGGAGGGCCTACTCGATGACATTTAATGAATGCGTTCAGCGTGATTATTGAGAAACAGACCACACGCTGAGAAAGACCATCGCGACCAATCTCAGTCAAAATCAGATTTGTTTATTATGTCCGTTTACACATGGATGCGAATGGTTATAATCAAGTCTTATTATCCAGTTAGGATGTGATGCCATTCGTGAGAAAGCAAGCAGCCAACTGATTAAAGCTTCTTAAATAACCCAGACAGTTGTTCTTGGTTACCGCCTGCATTTGCTACCCCACGTGGGCCCCCATTTTTCGATAATTGGTGTTATCCAAGATTTTCGGTTAAAAAATGAGCACCTACCAAACCTACACTTTTGTGTTGCCAGACGCGTAGCCAGGATTTTTAAATGGGCGGGGGGGCTTTGGAAGTTGCGCATTTTTGAGATTAGTCAAAATTGTGCACATTTAGAGCATTTTTTTATTTTTATTATCTCTCTCAAATGGGGTGGGACATTCCCCCATCTACCCCTGGCTACACTTGTGTTGGCCCCTCAACAAGAGAACTTAGTAACTACAATGTTTGTCTTCTAATCATCATCACCTCTCTGCTTTACCAAGAATCATAATGCGCATTTAGAAGCCCGTTTTTTTTTTAGTTAGATTATTAAGTGAAAGGATCAAGTCCAGTACTTGATGAAGACAAACGGGTTCTTATCAATGATGTTCCCTTATAAATCTTATCTTATCAGATATTCAAGGGCAGATGATTACCAATATCAAGGAAATATCTGATTTTAACACAAATATTTGTTATGTATTTGGAATGTCATACAAAGAAGTGTTGTTTTGAGAAATAAATTATTTCTGTCAATGTTAAGGTCAATAACACTTTTCTTTTTTAGCATATTATTACAACATTACAGCTTTTAATTCCTGACTCCCATGGCCGTGATTTTAAACATTTTTTCAATACTTTACACAAAGAATGCCTACAGACTATAGACCCTCTTCCCTATATTGTCTTATTGATAAATGGGTCCCCAAGATAAGTTCATGGAGCCCTAACAAGGGGTCCCTGTGCACCACCGTTTGGGAATGAATTGATCATCACTGTGCTTTTCCCAGATATATTTGAGTAAGCTGTAAGAGAATTAACTATTTAAGAAAAATAAGCACATTTCATGCTCAGCAAGTGAAAGGTTTGCTACCAAATATTCCCTACTCTTCTTTTAGATGAAAATTATTTGTGTGATATGATTTTAGGTCAGTTTGTCCTGATTCTGACTTCTGACTATTGAGACACACTGACCACCACTCACCACATCACTTGACCCATTGACACTGTAGAAAGCAAGTACATATTTGAAGATTATCTGAGTACTGTTGTGAAATTAAGATGTTATTTTCCCACCGGCCACGCTATGTGTCTGATAATGAACACAGGTTAACATTGATTAATCAAGTTATTCAACATTGATGCTTTGAGCTATCTTTTCTTGACTGTCTCAAGTTTTTATAAGTGTGACCTGTGTCTCATTCTGATGTATTGTATAACATATTTATTGATAATATAAAGAGTTAAAGAAAGTCAGATAGTGTTCAGGAGAATCAAGTTTTACAGAAGGTAGTCATTTTCTATTTTTATATTTCACAGGGCATTGACAATTGTGGATTCATCTCGCATCTCGACTTTCGTCATCTCTATACTCCTGATTGTTTACGGCAGCTTCAGGTAAATTATGATTAATGGATTTTTATGTTGGCCACCAAAGTAACTGATCTAGGTTGGTACCTGACAGGGGAACATTAAGACTGCATTTAAGAAAGTTTTGGGACAAAGAATGACAACACCACATTATGTAATAATAACGATTCTATTTATATAGTACCTAGTCTGTAATTTCTAGATATCTAAATGCCAGACGCCAAGCAACACCGCTGCTTAAATATCATTTTGAAAAAGTACTAAGTATGACCTAGCAGGAATTCAAACACTTGACTTCTGCTCAAGGGTGTACACCTTAATCACTCGGACATCTGAGGTGTATATAGGATCAGAAGACATACTTTCTTCGACATTCTTTAGCATGACGTCTGCCCTTCAGGTTGATAACTCCATGTTTTTGATGAAGTTCAACTTAGTAATATTAAAGTACTGTTGTGATAATGTTTCAAACGATAAACAATTTGATGTTTATTTATTTTTTTCCTCACCAGATCTCTTAACATAGAAAGAGAAAAGGAAAAAGAGCGAGAAGAGAAAGTTAAAAAGGACGAGGAGAATGTCAGCCTCGGGTTACCAATAACTGCCCCTCTCGATGGAGATGGTCGTAAGTTGATTATCATTTGAATGTATATGAGTTTAGTAAAACCTGTTATGCCATCACCAAACTGGTGAAATGAGTTTGTATGAAAGCATTTAAGATAAGAAATGATATGTGAAAAGAAAACTACAAGAAAATTGAGTCGTGATTGAGAAACACAGGTGCAGTTATGATTATGAAGATGGGTAAGAAGAAGAAAGATGATATTATGTTTTCATGTTTTTTTTTATGAGGTTGAAAGTTTTGTAAATGGATTTTCATGAAGTAGAAAATTGTGAAAATATTCAAGGAATTAATTTTAGAAAACTAGAAAGATGAAAAGAAATAGAGAGGGAATCTGTGTACATGATGAGTAATTTGTTACTTGAACTGATCTCACAGTTTTGAGAGGTGGTTGATTTTGCCGTTACTTGGTTACTCTTGAAATTATCAATATTTTCGACCTTTTGAAAGAGCCCATGAATTGTGATAACAGTGTGGATACTTTCAAAGCTTGACTCGTAATGTAGGAATTTTTTCTTCTTAGGGTTTAGGTTTTATGCTGTCTAAGAATCTTTGTACCAGCTTTGATTTGATATTTCATTTTTCAACCAACTTTTATAATAAATATTTATTTAATCTTTTATCAACCTTATTACTCAATTGTGTAAAAAAGAAAAGTCCAGTTAATAGTAGATTTTAAGTTTTCTTTCCACACATCATTTAATTTTACAAGTTTAGACGGTTTAGAGTATATACTGACATAATCAAACAACGCATGATAATTTTGTTTATGAAAAACTTATCTTAAAAACATGCACATTGTTGTAACTAATAAAAGATTGTCACTACATAGCTAGCAAAAATTAGGATTAGAAACAGGCAGAGATATGATAAATATTGAAAAGTTAGAATTCTTATGCAAAGAAATTATTAACCTAAATAACTATATTGTTTTGCCAGAACTCCAGACGCTTGACACATGTCAGGCAATGTTCCTGCCAGTTGGAGCGTCGATATCACTTCTCATCATGTTCTTGTTCTTTGACTCACTACAAGTTATTTTTGCCATCTTCACAGCCAGTAAGTTATGCATTTTCTTACCCTTTATCTTATTTACAGATTCTGGCCGGGAAGCACCTAAGAATTTTCAAATAAAGCATTTAAAGAAGCCGCTGACACAATATTACCTCTTATTGGTATATCTTGATATTTCCTCTTGTTAGCAGTCCTAAATTGTCATTTTTTTTCTAGGGGATGGGTCCCCTCCTCTTAGGGGTAGAGGAGGAGGGAAACAAGGTGGGAATCTTGTCTTATTTTTTCCTATTCTTAAAAAAAGCATCCTCTTTCTCTTAAAATTTAAGATAAAAATAAAATTCCCCAGCTGCAGTAAGACCTCTCAACACCGAAAAGAAATATTCCAACTTACATACAAACAAACAAACTAATAATAAGGCATTGCTTGAAAATTATGACATAGCCATCTAAGAGAAGTCCTTGAATGCACTAAGATGCAGAGTGTGACCTGTCCACAGATATGCCTAGGCACAGATAACAGAGTGGCTTGAATAGAAAGGACAGCCAGCAAAGAATGCACCAAGTTATCCCCACCTCTCACCGTGTAAAGGCCGCTGGTCCATAAGTCCTCAAACATAGGGACATCAAAGTTAGGATATAGCTAGTAAAAGAGAAAACCCCACAATTACAGTGAAAGTGGTTAACACTTGACCAACATGAATTGTTTTTTTTAACCCAACTACCAGCTTGGACATTGTCTAATTGTTTTATGGGTTAGGATCAAATCTATTATAATCTGATTTTTTTTAGTGTCTCCATTACTTTCTTGTGTTTAAGTTATTGTTTTATTTGAGATTTAGATAGTTTGATTTTTTTTAAATTATTTCTTTTATTACCTTTTGTTTTGTTATTTTGTTTTACTTACAGAGCTTAAAATTTCAAGCAACAGTATATGCAATTCCAATTTTTCTTGTAACTGTAAGCTACAAAAGTAATTTGCTAAAATTACTTATTCAATGTGATTAAGGCTCACATTTTTTCTTTTGTGCAAATTGAATCTCACTGACTCGTGTGTATTTTGTCCCCAGTTCTGGCCACCGTAGCATTTGCTTTCCTCCTGCTTCCTATGTGCCAATACTTTGTACAGCCATGCTCCAGTGGCCAAAAGTAAGTGTACTTTTCCATGTCATTGTCATGGTTAAACAGGATATTTATAGACAGATATTGAGTAACCATACCTTGTTTACTTTACATATGCTGTTAAGTGATATGCTAATGTATTGGTTCAAACACTTTTTATATTTTCTTAACAATTTTTACATTAAGTTTAAATGTTTTTTTTAAATCTGGGAAAGTCTTTATTGCCCCAAAATATTCTTTGAAAGTCATGATTTTTTACAAGACGTCTTTCATATTACACAGCTACAGTTGTTTTGCTTTAAATTTCATTGTAATACATTTGATTAAGACTGGATGACGATGTCACTCATTCAGCTGATGTGGTCTGGCATTCACTTGTCTCTTTCATTTCTCTCACTCGGTGGAAAGAGAGACAGACATCTAGGTCATGAGAAGTTGACCTCTTGCTCCTAGCTCCTTTATTCCGTGTACTCACATAATATAATTGATTTTTTCAGAAGACTAAGTGGGTCATTGCCATTCTATTAAGTGTAAATTCTGACACATTATGAGGGACAGTGCAAGTGCACTTTTATCAGGGAAACATTATGTCTGATTGATTGGTATCTGATGTGATGAGTGTTATTGATAAAATAATAAATAGAGAATTGTAATCAGCTTAGTAGGTCATGTTGCTATTTTAAAACACAATGAAAAGAACTTTGTTCATAAGTCTGCTAACATCTCTGTTTATAAAGTGATAATTATTTGTGCTTGTGCAAAATAGCCCACCTTGTTTTTTGGTTTGAAACAATGCTGAAAATGGTACTTGGCAAGGTTCTTAAAAAGTCTTTAGATAAGTTTCTTACTGGTGGAAACCATTTAAGACGGACAAGAACCAAAAATATGAATTAATTTATTGGACAAGGATTTTGCATTTACACCAAGCTATCTTTGGTTCTGATATTTCAAAATTTATTATTTCTATGACTTCTGTGCATTGATGCATATATTTTTTCCTAATCATGCAATTATTATGATTTCCCAAACATAATTTGACCCTTTGGCAATGACCAACTTACACATACATACATCATCTGCGCATAGCAAAAGGGACACAGATTATACTGATTTATGTGTTATCAATATGTACTAGATGCATAGCAGTGCTGTGTTTAAAAAGTAAATGGAAACTCTTATTTATGTTATTATCTTAAATATTATCCTTTTTTGTGGATATTTACATGTTTTTGTTGTGTGTATGGGGTTCAGTTTTGTTTTATAGATAGACTACTTTAATAGAACATTAGAAATATAAATGAAATACATTCTCTTTGTAACTAATCACCAACCACCTACTTATTTTCCAGAATATCTTTTGGAGTATGTGGACGTTTCACTGCAGCTGAAATCATCTCATTTTGTCTGTCACTGTCCATTGTTTGTGTATGGGTTCTCACAGGCCATTGGTTACTCATGGATGGTAAGTCACACAAGGAACAGAACTATTACTTAAGTAGGAGCAGAGTGTTGTCTTTAAATACCATTTGAGTGGAATTATATAACCAATTTACAATTTCTACTCTGAAGAAGTTTTGAAGTAGTGCTTTCTATTGACAAATTTTAAGAAATTAATTAAAAAATGTCAATAACTCCAGCTTTTAACACTGTGACAAGCGGACAAGTTAAAAACCTCTAGTAGTTAACTTGTCAGGTCTTAGATTACACACATTTAACCAATGGATGGTGATTTTTTCAAATTGAGAAATTATAAATCCATATATTGCAACACAGAGTGGGTGTCATTAAGAGGAAAACAAAATGAGAATAGATCAGCTG
>JAUUEB010471809.1:0-11576 GCA_032362205.1 Clione limacina | reverse complement strand
CCCCCCCCCCCCCCCCCCCCCCCCCCCCCCCCCCCCCCCCGTAACCCTGAGCATATTATTTTCTTTTTTTATATCATTACTTGGGTACCATGCCCTGTATAATTTTAAGATAATTACTGAAAAGTCTGTGTTTTGAGGCATCCAGAAGATTCTAATTTGTATATTCAGTGATACAAATTGTATTTCTAGTCAAATGGTGCCATGTCACCTTGATATATATTTTTTTACAAATTGTGCATTTAAGGGATGTCTGATAGATTCTAATTCATATTAAAAAATATTTCAGTAAGGCATTGATAATGGATCTATTTATACATCTCTCACTAATTAATTCAGTTCAATTAAAAGTGTCTAAGGCAATTCACAAATCATTAAAGAGATCAATAATCAATTCAATTAAACGAACACAAACAAAACTATAAGGTCAAAGAAAGCTGACAATAAAAGTTCTTTCAACAACAACAATTCTTGAAGAAGGCAAAGAAACTGTGAACATGAGAACAAGAAAAAGATAAAAATCCAATGAAAACTGATAGCATTATAACTCAAATTTGGCATAAAAAAAATGAAAAGCAGAAATAAAACAGATTCAATCTACATACTCAGACAAAAGATTCATTGTATTTGGATGGGAATCCCATGAATTAATTTTTTTCCCTTTGTTCTACATCCTGTAGAATACGCAAGTCAAGGGGGGTGAATATATTAATAATTATTCAGATGTGTTGTGTAGATACAACAGCATGTACACGCATTATTGTATCAATACAAATATGTTGACTGGAATATACAACAACACTGGAAAATTTGTCCTCATGGATCTGTTAATCTTGCAAGAGTTTCCAGACAAGTGGCAGTATCAAAAATTTCATATAGTTGTTATGTCTCATGAATTAAGTTTCCATATGGTCTGAGTGATCTCAGTTACTTAATTGGCTATTTTCACTGGTTCTTCAAACATTATTTAAGTGCTTCGTCTGATTGTTCAATAGTTGTATCTTTAGATTTATCCTTTGAGAATTACTCACTGAAATGTGGTTTAAGTTTATAATTGGCAGATGCAAAATCTAAAAAAGTAAAGCACTGTAAGCGTAAGAATCTTTCTTATTCCGAAACTTCAAGTTGTTTATAGGCAAGATCTAAAACACTTTCTTTTTATTGTTCATGAGTTTATACAAAAATTATAATGAAAATTTCACTCAACAATCCAAAAACTTTTGCTAGTTATATTTGCTCCACATATATTTTTTCAATGAAAAAAAATTGCTAATTTGAAATAGGAATACTTTTATGGGAATAGATCCTAAGAGGGAAGAAGCCCTTTACTGTATGCTTTCAGGAGCAAGAAAAATAAGTGTGTAGTCAGAAATTGCTATAATCAAAACAGTCATTGGAATATTGCCATGTTGACAATGTTGATGTAATTTGCTGCATTATATACAAGTGACTTTACTTTTACTTAACCATAAGTCACATAGAGTAGTTAACAGTAGAGAAGAGAGAGCTTGACAAAAGGGTATTCAAGGTACAGTAAAGTGCTTAACACAATATGCTACACTTTCTTATAGAACTAATACACTGGTTGATACATATGGAATCAAGTCAGTAACACAGTTTTTTCGAGGAGCAATGATGAAAGGTGAGGATGGAATGCAAAGACAAAGGAGCTTACAGTCAACTGGCTTGTTGAACAAATATATAAACTTAAATGTAGAGACTAGAAGATGGCATAGTATGAAACAAAATGTGTTGATGCATAAGAGAAATGGCCAAAGTTAAAAATGGCATTTGTCCTGCTTTGTTTGCTTGCTAAAGATGTTCAGTAGTGGTGGGCAATACCAAATTCAGGATGAGCCACCTAAACATCATCTTATTTCAACTGTTTTATCTAAATTCAAAATGGCTTCAATCTTGTCATATTCAGCATTGAAGACGCTTGATGCCCAAATTTCAAGACAACAGTTCAAATATTAACGAAGTTATAAGAAACTTATGTGTTGATTTCGGAAAATGCAACAAAAGTGTGCAAAATAAACTGATTGCAAAGTGTGCATCTTAAGGACAATTAGAATGCATAAGACGAACTGACTTAATCAAGTTTCTATTCTTAACTGATCCATACTTTCAGAAATCTTTCCCTCATTGAAAAAAAAACCATTGATACTTTTTCAGATAAGATGTTTTTTATTGAACAGATGTTTTTCATGACCTTGCCTGAAGGACCCTGTCTGAAAATAAACTTTAATGACAAACGTCTAGTCAGAAGCACTCCAAACCATTATAGGAGAAAGATTAATGCATTTGACCTTTGTTGCTTTTGATTTTTGATAGCAAATCATTTGATAATTGAAATCAAGTAAAATTCTAAAACTAAAGGCTGCAACAATATAAATTAGAATGGAAGCCTGAAAAAAGGAAACTATACGCACGTTTGTTCAATAGATGGATAAGGCAAACCCAGAAAAATATTTGAAAGATACAGAAAAAATTGAAAACAAACATTCTCACAATACTTATTCTACAATCTGTATAATTTTACCATCATAAACGAATATAGATTTTGAGAAAGATGATTCACTGTAAACACATAAACGAGTTTGACAGACAATATACATTAATATAATCTTTTTTCAAAATCAACACTTTTTAAAATTTATTACTCCATAAACATTTTACCTATTGACTTGAACTTTGTACATTTTTAATGATATCCGCATAAGACTTGTATCACTTTTCAGTGACTTTTGGCCAAAACCTATTATATGTCAATTATTTAATCACAGTTGAACTATAGCTATAGGGTGATCAACGCTATGAACCTTAACCGCCAAATTGTCAAATTTTCCCAAAGATTTGGGCGGAAGTAAATTTTGATTGATTGTCCAATTTTTACTAAAATGCTCATTGGTCTGTTTGTGTCAGATCAAAGTGAGCCAGGTCAAGGTTGTTTAGCGCCCAATACTGAGCCAAATTGTGAATGCAACCGCCACATTAATTAACTCGCTACTTTGAAATGTTCACACACTATCATGTCACCATATTCACAGATACATGCGCAATATCATTGAACTATATTGTGGAAACCTTTTGGTTTAACAGAGCGCAACCCATCTAAAAAATAAAGCAATCAAACTTTTTTATAATTTTCTACTATAAAACAAAACAAAGTCTAGAAAATCCTAATATTGTTGAAACACTTTAAACATGTGTAACAATACAAACAAAAACAAAATTAAGTCCATAACATTGTCCCATCGATTCAGAAAAAAAATATTTAAGTCAACATGAAATGACCAATTTTTGATCACTACCTTTAGTTGGGTTGTATTATGTTCCTTTTAAGGGGTTTCCGCAATTTGTGATGAAATTGAGCAAATATCTGAACATATGAGTGAGAACATAATAATATCTGAAAATTTCAAAGTCATGATTTGGAAACTTTTATGTGTAATCAAGGAGGAACAAAGGATAATCATTTAATCAGTATATGCTGATACAAGCTCAATCCATATTGTTCAATGTTATATTATGCACTTTGATCTTTTGTTTTTATGTTTGATTTTTGATTGATGAAGAAATAAAAAAGAAAAGGATAAAAAAGAGAGAGAAGGGAAAAGATTTCACAAATTTCATACAAATATACACTACAAACATACAAACAAAGTACACATAACATTGTTAACAAAAAAGAAAAAAAATTACTAAAACCTATGTAATTCATTAGCTCCGCACTATATCTATATCTTTTTGTTTGTTCTGCTGAGCTTTACAACTTTTTCTATCATTACAAAAAATCTTATCTAAATCAATTATCAGTCCAAGTACTCAGCAAGTTCTCAAAAAACTTGAGTTCCTGATTTTTCAAAAGTGTTTAGAATTGATGAGTACTAGAAATTGCTAGCATCACCCACCACTATTATTAAATGTTTATTTAAGGTATAAAATCATGTTTTTGTACACTTATATATGTGCAAGGTTATTTCCCCTTAAATGAAAGCTTCCCCTTTTACAGTTACAGTGCCTAGTAACTTAAATATTTACATTGTATCTCAGCATATTAACCCTTTCAGTTCTGGTCACGAAGTGAATTTGTGTCTGTATGTTCAAAACTGTTTTCTCTTAAGGAATTTCCAATGAATCCTACAAGCATAGGTGAAAAGTACTATAAGCAATGTAAGCGCCTAAATGCTCCTTATTTTTTGGATAAAATCATCATCGCCTGAAATTTTATTATCTTTTATTAATACTTGTTCATTAATTAGATCTAACAACTAACACCTGATACCAACACCGTTCTTAGAATAAGAGAATTAACAACAGCAATTTATCATTATCAACAACTTATCACCATCATTTCTGACTTTCACTTTGTTTTTTTTACTAAACTCTACGAGCCCTTGACTTTGTGTGTCACTGGGTCACATGTTAGTTCGCTGTTGGCCAACTTGCAACCTGCCTCAATTTCTCCCCCGATGTGCTATCATTGCTATATTATCATTGGTCTATCCCATTGCACGAGTTAAGCATAAGCAAAATTGGTACGGTTTAAAATCCCCTCGTTTTAAAAATAGCACAGAGGTGTACCTAGATACACAATAAAACTATTTTTGACCTGCATAAACATGTGGTATCAATTTTCTCACCGCCTCGACACTACAATCATGACGTCACAGACTGCTAGTGGCACATGACCTCCATCTTCGTATATCAGCTGTTTTATACTTGGTATTGTTTTGATTAGTTACTGACAATGTCATGATATAATTTGATATTGTGATGTTTATTATACATTTTTGAATACTCATATTATGAGTCACTCCTTGCCTCTGCCTCTAAGTCAAAGACAGGCATAAAAAGTTATGCAGGAGCAAGTTTCCTTCTTTCAGATTCTAAGCAGCAATTTATACATTAAACCATCACCTTCAGGAGAGAGAAAAATCATACCTTGGTGGTTCCTCATCTGAAATACTTGGTTTCTGTGGGGTTGGTGATGGAGATCTGAAAGTGGACATTGGTCTCTGGGCTGTGGGCTGGTCACCGGTGGATGCTTGATCTGAACAAGAAATAAATACATTATGTCAATGACTAAATTTACAACTATTTTTATTTTCAAAATATTTTATTTTACACCATCACAATATAGATGAGCACAATGCACAGAAGATGATATAAAAATAATTTCCTTCAATATAACTAATATTCACTAACTTGAAAGAATCAACGGAAAAAGGGAGGAAAGCTACTACAAATCCCTTGTCAAAGTGAACAATTGTATCCCTTAGATTTAAAACAAATGTATCTTTGGGCATGAAATGAGTTACACACAGACACAAAACCAAAATATGAAAACGACCAATACCAAGAGAGGCATGTGGTAGTTAAGAAAGAGCCTTACAAATGAATCTTACCTCCATATTTGGAAAACATTACTTTGTATATAAAAATTATCTATGTCATGTGTGCATGAACAAACAAAGTGGCTATTTTGCTTAATGTCAAAGTGTGTAATTTGTCCCATGTTCAAGAAAGAAATTAAATGATTTTGTGAAAAGTAAAGTATATTTAAACAAATATAAACTGGAGAGAGAACTATTCATGGAAAAACTGAAACCCCAGTTGTAGGATCTATACAGTGTGAGTTCTAATAAAATTGATTCAGAATTCCTCACTGCATTCCTAGATAATTCAAAAAATAAAATGAACATTAAGTACTTTAATTTTACATCATAATCATAAAAAGGTTCTATTCAAAGGAATAGGATAGTCTAAAACCAAAATCAAGTGTATAAAAAAATGATTCTCTTTTAAACCCCGGTTAAAATAATAAAAAGAAAGAAGTTCCTCCTCCTTGATAAGTTTATGCATAAGAAAAAAACTACATGTTAAGATAATATTTTGGGATAAATCATGAGCATAATTTTTTTTACTAATATTTACAGTCATATTTGCACCAGATTACATAATTTAGTCTTCTTTTCAATTTCAATCGGCTGTGAGATTATAGTCTGTATGCAATGGGAAGTAATTGAATTTTACCTAACTAGGAATTTTAACAATTATATCCCTTAGTTGTAGATAAAATGTATCAACATAAAATTTTGTGACATGCCTTAATTAAAAAGTAACATTATCAAAAAATGATATTGTAGAACCCCAAAACTATGTACATCATTAGACATGTAACTGGATGATACTTAAATAATTTCTAAAAGTATGTTTTTTCTCTATTCTCCATCATATTTTTACCTCAATAACAGATCCATTTTCATAGATACATCATGTCAAGGTATTGATTTTTATTTTCTATTTGACCAAGATAAGACATACATTTAAATTACCATTTTTATTGTCTACACATACAACAGTATACATCCCATATGTGATCTAAAATAACAGTAGAACTAAATAGAAAATATTACTGTTATAGCTGATTAACAATACTTTGAATTACAAATCGATACCTAAAAAACATAAGTCTTATCAAGGTGTAGTAGAAATGTATTTTTATCAAGGTTATAAAAAATACATAGAGAAATATGGACAAATATGTATGCATAACAGTTTTGTAAAACATATTTAATTTCAGTATGTATTATAAAGGTTCTACTGTAATTATTCATTTTGATTCATCATTTTTATAGCATAACAACACATAAATTTGCAAAAAAATAATGGTGGTTATTGTCAATAGCATTTATACTAGTGATGTACGATCTTCCAATAAAATTATGACCGGCGACCTTGTGACCTTTTAACCCTAACTTGGGGTATCAGGACTGAGGATCAAATTGTAAGCATACCAATACTATACTTCAATTTTCATCTGAGTCAAACAAATAAATTGTTAGCTGTCTTCTTCATCTTCTTTATTTCAACTGTTAGCTGTGATAAGTGGTGCTGTTACACAATCAAAAAAGGGGAGAGACGGCATATAAATAGCAGTACCCAACAGCATGATGAAAAAGAGAGAGATAAAAAAAAGTATCCCAAAGAGGAGTGTAGTTTGAACCAGAAATATTGAGACAATGTCTCTTTTTTTAGTTGAGTATGTACACATCTACATAACTGCCTTGTCTGGTATTGCACTGCTAGCCAACAAAGTATGGTAGTGAACAATTGCTTATGACACAAGAGTTATTCAAAATCACAGATAAAACTTATGATACAAACATTGGATGAGACATCCTGTCAAGCCTGACAAGGATCTAAGACCCATGGATGATGAACTGCCTGCCTGCGCTTAGCAACCACACACATTTTTGAAATTCACAGTATGACTGACCATGTGTGTTCATTTTTCATTAATCAAATATACACCAATACAGTCTCCACTGTTGTATTTTCTTTAGCTTCAACGGGTTCCATTTAAATAATTTCTCTACTGACATGTTAACATTTCTTGACAAAAGAACAATACAAGCAACCCAAACCACTGTCAAAATGCTGGTTTCTTCTTTGAAAAAAATGTATCACTCAATTAGGGGTTACAAATTGGAAACATATAAAATGTACAAGTAAAGTAGATTCAGTCCAAGAAATCTTGGATGAAATGAATGTAAGGGAATCACAGTTGAAAAGAACCTCTCAAAAATTTGCGCATTGTGTTCCCCATTGATGCAGGAACAGGACCAGTTGTCTGGTGATAGATCTGGAAAAGAACAAAACAATTGAATGAATCTCATGGAGTTAAACTAGGAAAAGATGGATAAATAATCAGTATGTCAGACTACCATAAATTACAACCCGAGATTGATTCAAGGGAACCCCAACTGTGTATACAATATGTGACGTCTCCAGTCCCAAGGTGCAAAATTTTGCACTTTTAATTCTGTGATATTGCCTTGAAAAGGTGATTGCACTATCAACATATGGTTTTTACTTGATTCCTTTACCTCAACCCTGTTTCTTGATGAATAATATAAATTATGACACAAATTTAAGATATGTGTTTAAATTGCATTTTGTTAGACAGCAGTTATTTTGAAAACCTGCTGTTCACAAAAGTGTGAAGGTTTTTTTCTCTATACCTTGCTTTTCTCATATCAACCTTATAGAATTGATAACTATTCCATTTTTCATCGAAAAGTCTTCATTTTTGTTCCAGATGTTCATGAGAGTTTCTAGATGTGAAAAATGTATTAAAAAAAATCATTTATGAAATTTGAGACAAGTGTCACCTTATGATCGGGAGGGGAGTATTACGGCACGTATGCGATGGTTACTTCTTGTAATAACAGTATCGTCTCAATGATAAAGTGACTTTGTTAAAGGTTAGGTATCTGATCTAAGATAATGTAATGCCACATGGAGTCATAGCTCTGTGAATGGGATACTTATCATACCGATGTGTAATTGGATTCCTCTGGCACATTGGTTCTCTATGTTAATCAACTCATGACATCAATGTTAGCATAACAGTTGAACTTGCTCTAAGAGGCCAGTAATTATCAGCAGCCAAACTGGCTGCCTACTGCAAGTTGACATTTAAAGAATCTTATAGAGAATAAAATTTCATGGTCACACTCAAAGGTGGCCACTTACAGCAGGTGGTCTCTTACCACAGGTGACCGCTGAGCAAGTTCAACTGTACTTATTTCATGACCTGAGCTTAGAAGAAGGAAATAAATTTACAGGAAAAAATTCAAACAAAGTATGTAAATAATATCTTTATTGCATTATTTGATTACCATGTGGGTTTTTTTTTATTACTAAGGAGTCATTTTTACATTCAAGAAAAAAGAATTGCAATTCAGTTTAAAAGAAGACTTAAAAAAAAAGTTTGAGATATTAATCAAATTGTGCATATCTTTTCTTGTAATGCTTCAAAGCCACCCTACCACATCAAGGCAATGATTTAACGATGATAGGAACTTCATTGAAAAAAACTAAGAGAGGGCGGGTTGAACCAGACATCAGTCATCTGAGTAAAAAAAACATCATTATGAGAGAAAACTAGTGCCATAATCACCTAACAAAACCCAAATGTAGAAAAAAATAAGTAAAATCATTACACTTTATTTCATCCAAATCATGAAAACATTAGTACAAGGAACAAATATAATGTTCAAACAACTAAAGACACCTACCCTGAACAGATATGGCTGAATATCTGTATAGCTTGTGTCAAACACAGTATCTTCCTCTTCACGTACAGGTACCCGGGGCACAAACTCATGTCTGTTCACAATGTCAATGATGCTGAACACTTTCTCAGACATTTGCTCCGTTAATTTTGTCTTGAATTCCATACGCTCTGAAGAAATTTAACACATGGATAAGTGCAACTGAGTAGTTGAAAGAGTATTTGCTGTTTACCAAACAAAATTTTTTTCTTCAATTAAATCATCTGATGCCAAGAAAAGGAAGAAAGAGGAAAAATACCTAAATTTTCTTATCTACTTTGTCATATAAACTGTCAAGGTATGGACAAAATACAGAAGACAATTTCTTTCCTTTATCAAACAAAACGAAAGAAATATTCATCAAATTGAACTCATTTTTCTTACCAATTAGTTCTATTTGCAAAATATTTCATTGCTTTTGTTTTGTTTGTATGTTGTTTTCTAAAGGATTTTTATCTGAAAATTTACTTCGTCTGGCTGAACACATCACTCCATAGCCATCCATATTGTTATAGAATTTATCTTTCTGAAACTATGCCTTTATCTCTCAATATGATTGAGAATCTAGGGATGGGCACTTAACAGTACTGGCCACTAACAAGTACTTATATCATCTAAGAGAAATTAGTATCTAATACTTAAAACGATACTTGTAATTTTTCACACGAGATAATACTACATACTTAGCATCAAGAAAAGTCTATAAAGTTATCCCCCTTTGTTTCAGGATCATAGAAATAAGGTTGTTTACTGTAGCCAGTACACTAAGAAACAGTAAGCATTTTATTTTGGTAATGTTTTGTCTTAATTTTACTTGTATAATTCATAACAGAGCAAATCAATGAGGAAAGTTCAGAATTCAAATCAAATTGACCCAATTTTGGAGTATTGTTTAAGCCCTGGAAACTATCAAAGTAAGCACTTAAAATGATTGTATTGTTTGACGGTATAGATTTACCCATCCCTTCTCTGAGCACCACAACTATATATTGTATTTTTTAATCAGTACCTCAAGAGCTATATGTTCAAGTTAAGAGAATAAGATACAAATCAAAACATTTTCAAATCACTTGAAGAAAAAAAAGAAAATGTGTCACAAATATCACAAGAACATTCTTTTTAAATATATGTGTTAACTAAAAAAAACATTATATTTCCCTACTCTTTTCATAATTAAGGTACAAAGTGGTTTATTTTAAGATGTGATATTTTATATTAATTTTCAATGCTTGTTTGATTGATACCATTCTTAACCATTGGTCAAGAAGTCTTCAAGATATAATATTTACAAACTTGTCTAATAACTCTGTCAATCAGTTGACCCATATTCATAGATGTCAGCAGCCTTGAAAAAAGAAGGAGACCTTCTAGAAGTAAAGATCGAGGAGGCAATGCTCCCAAATCAAAGCAGCTTGGGGTCAAGAGACCTTATGACCCTTGTAGGGGGTCCAGGGGGCCAAGCCCCAGTGAAATAATAAACTTCACACATTGTTAACAAAAAATGAAGCAGTTTACTGCTCTGAAATTCATAAATCAGATTTACAGTTTTCTAGCCTTTAATCTAAAGCAGTTGCTCATTTTTATCTACATGTAGGCTAATGAATTTTTTTTAAATAACGACAAATTGGAAAAAATCAGAAATGCAATAAAAATCTGAGATTTGACACATCTGGTAATTTTTTCGTCATTGAGGGGCGTGATATTAACAGGTATACATACTAACAAAGAAGAAAATTAGAACAACCAAGACATCATCCATTCTTACCATTTTCATTATTAAGGTTAATCACAGCCAATTTAACTGACCACACTTCCCATGGGGAACTGTCTGCTTGAAATGGCCAACGAGCCTTGTGTTTTCTGTAGAACTCTAGTGTAATCTGAGGAGAAATGTATTCAATGATCAATTAAGAAGAACTTCAGTATTTCAAAAAAGAGTCTTAATATGCATTATTTTTTAAACATGAATTTTGAAGGTAAAAAACAAAATCAAATCCCATCACGGTCAAATTAACTGAATATTTTGACAGTGTGTTTTATGTGAGGATTCTGTCTTGCATTGCAAAGTGAAAACCCAAGAGCCTTAGACATACCTCGCCTACAGGAAGATAAAAGGATAACAATGGTGTGACTCTTTTCTGCCTGACTTCCATGGCTTTGATAGATCTTAAGCCATGTCCTTATGACAAAGCCTGTCGTCTGAGTATGGCTCTCCAGAGTTCTTGCCAGTTTGCTTAGTAAATCTTCTCCTTCTATCAAGGTTTCATATGTAAAGCACTGAATAATTTGAAAAACCTACACAATTGTAATAGTAGAGATGCATGATGCCTTGACATTTGACAATACATCTAGTTTATATTGATTTGATCCTGACTTCGCAGACATCTATAAGGTAGCAAAACAGATGCGCAGAGAGAACCAAGATGTAGTAGGTGAGAAGCCAGTCAAGAACGA
>JAUUEB010471798.1:0-11577 GCA_032362205.1 Clione limacina | reverse complement strand
TAAAACATCCTGTTTCAGTAAAACAAAGTGCTGTGTACCTTGTAAACGGTGACTAGTTAACATTTTAACACTTTTGAATGGCTTTGGAGTAAGGAAAACACCAATTTTAATGAAAAAATGTTCCAGGGTTTTTATAAATATCACGAAGTCGAAGCAAGCATCTCAAAACATCACGAAGCCGAAGCCGGCTTTTAAAAATAACATGAGGCCGAAGCTTCTAAACTGCGGCTGCGCGAAGCCAAATCCGGCTATGTGTGATATAAATATATATATATGTACCAGCTGGTGTTTCATAGTCAATCGTGAATTTAAGAAAACAAGATGATAACTCATTTAAGTCTTAAAAGCATCAAGACCCACTTTATTTTGTAGGGAAGTCCTGGCCAGACATAGGAACTAAGCCGCAACTCACGAAGCCAAAGCCTTGACACATCACGAAGCCGGCATCTCAAAACATCAAGAAGCAGACTCTAAAAAATAACATGAAGACGAAGCCCTGGTTTTTTGAAAACCGTTTTTTTAGCAAGATCAAACCATCATATGTCAGTAAAACAAAGTGTTGTGTACCTTGTAAATAGTGTATAGTTAGCATATTAAGACTTTTGAATGGATTTGGAGTAAGAAAAACACATTACTTAATGAAAAAAACATTCCAGGATTTTTGGAACTATCACGAAGCCAAAGCCTCCAAAAAAGAATGAAGCTGAAACCAGTCTTTGAAAACAGGACGAAGCCGAGGCCTTTGCCTCTAAGCTGCAGCTTCGCAAAGCCGACTTCATATCCATGTCTGATCATAACTCGATCAGTGACACATTGGTTGGGAAATTTGATTGAAGTCTGTTGACTGCCAACCCATATCAAACTTAAAGAATGAATACCCACTTTATGTTTTGGTATTTTCTATGAAAGGTTCCGGAAACAGTGTATTTGCAGAAACATACCTATGTGATGATATGCACAGCACTTCTTACAAATTGAGAGGTACTACAAGTAAACACAAACTATTCACAGTACAGACTTACTATGATGACGTATGAAATTATTAATTAGTAATTAATCAAAACTTACGTCTTTATGATTTCCTTTAGACACTTCAAGCCAAAATAGTTTACAAAACGATAGATATTCAGTCGGGAAATGTTGAAATGACAGCTCAGAGCGTAACCGTAACCAAGTAGGAAATGTATTATTCCAGGGCTATGCGATCAAGACAACACCTAGTGTGTTTCATAGTAAAATACTAGGCTGACTATTTGCAACTACGTATTGTCGACACTATTGTTGATACATTTAACCGGAAAGTAGTGCCGCAGTAACAAAAAAAAGTATAAAATATTAACAAATAATAAAATCTCAAAATAGTATACCGGCGGCAAAACATACTTTGAACGTAATAGCCTAATAAGGTCTTATAGGCGTAACAATTATGCCAATTTGTGTAACATCTGGCATATCTTCTTTATGTCTCTTAGCAGCAGAGTCTTCGCAAATTTTAACGTTGAAGCAAATCTGAGGCAGACATTAATTCTAATTTAATTCATAAAATAAAACAGTTTGTGATTGGAAATAGTTTCTTTTTGTTAGTTACTACAACGCTTGTTTTTATATGCATGCCAGATCCTAAAATTTTATTATTTCCTCTTCTCGAGAACGGGAAGTTACAAAAGTCCATTGAAATGTTATTTAACCCTTTAGTTGTAGACTGCAAAATTCCTTTGTCGCCTCTGCACTTCACGCCCCGTGTTTTCAATATTTGTGTATATTCTCCTTCCCGGGCAAAACCGGGTACTCAGACACTAGTGATGAATAACATAAATAAACATTAACCGAGGAACAAAACGATGATTTATAATCATTCCGTTCAAGGTGTTACGGTGCTTCGTGATACAACTCAATACTAGTACCCCCATAGCATAGACAAAATATATTTCAGTTTTATGCAGCAAATAACACTCACTAGAGTACTTTTGGCAAATAACTCTTTAATATTGTTAAGACGTTTCTCTTTAAACTCGTGTCGATTGTTATTTTAAAATTTCCTTCTAAAAAATAAAAATAAAATGAATGATTTGTCAGGCTATTAAGCAAGTTCCAAATAACATCATTTTAGCCAACCAGGAACAGAAATGTCATGCTGATTTTAATAGTGTATAGTCGTGAAGTTTATAGATTTCATTGAATGTATTAATGCCATATACATAAACACCAATATCCAAGATTCGTTTAATTCAGTTCATTCCAACTATTATATATAACGGTATTATTGGGACACGTTTGGGCTTGAAGAGATAAACCTATTTCAGTTTAAAGAAACATGAGTTTGCTACAAATGCAGTCCATATCAATTAGGTATATACGTTTGCCGAGTTTTCTTAATATACACATAATATGCAGTTCGGGTTTCAAGTATCTTTAGTCTAAACGTTGTGCAGTCATTATTTGTATCGTACTTTGTATCTTTTCACTTTTATTTAACCTTTATATTGTATATCAATGTAAGCAACAATAAAGCAATATCTCACTTGTTCAATCAGAGTTATTTCTTATGTTATGTGACCTGGACCAACATGTTGTGATTTTTTCTACTTCCTCTTTTTGAGTCCGTATTGTTGTCTGATACATACATCAACTCATGACAGGTCAAACGCTGATGGACGTTTGTGTGATGCGAAACATGGTAATGAAGTGTAGCACAATTAAAAATACTAATAAGTTCATCATATATTGATACTGGATTGAACAGTGTGAGAATAAATCTTCAATACCAAATGCCAGACGATACCTCTTTTGAACTATCCATTCAAAACAAAAATTCATTTGAACGACTGACATGATCTACTGGTAGATACTCTATGAAATTCAAATTGCAGATTGAAGATTATGTCTTGTACTTTTAAATGATAATCTTCATAACACAACTTTTTAGAGCGTAACTTTTTAAACAGTTTTAATCGCAATCCTCAGTTATATCATCTCTACATTTTTTCCAATAATTTTATATAAAAGGAAAACTGTTAAAATTCACAAGAGTTGAACAGGATATCATCTTTCGTTCAATATAATATAATGATTCACCAACAACGTCAAGGCCTTGACAAATGACTGAAAAATGTAAAAAGCCTTAAGTTTTCCATTGTATAATGAATTTGTATGTCAGTAAAGCTACAATGTCGCAGGTGTTTCTAACTATTTCCTACATTATTTTTTTAGATTTGCATCTTTGTGGTTACGGATCATTTAATACAATATATAATGTTTATAAACTAATCGGTTGAAATATCTCTAACAGTAAATTTAACATATAAATGGTATGAAAGTAGGCAGATGTATATCTAACAAATACTGCAACGAATGCAGAAAATATTTGTATGACAAAACTAGTCAATATACCAGTTTAAGTGCTTTCGCAAATAACTGATATCAATTTTAATTGTGTAACTACCTGCACTACGACATTCGTAGTTTGGACCCTCAAATGACATTAAGTAATAGACAACCCAGATGGTTTATTCATATTTTACAGTCTGATGACATAATTTCGATTATTAACTTCAAAAGTGCAAATCAAGCTTTCTTTTGAACATATTGATTTATTTTCAAAAAAACAATATAGCCGCCTTTTGTACAAGAAATAATGTTATCTGTGAGCTGTACAGCAATGATATACTTAGACACACTGCATACTTCCAATAATTGTAGCCACCTTCGGCTATTATCAAGGTCAAACTTGATCACATGAGATTTACTCCATCAAAATTACATTGGTATCAAAGTTAACTCTGGTGCTAACATGCTATTATTGTTGGTGAGGTTATTACAGCTAGTTTGATACCAAATATCATAGGTTTTGAATGGATTTTGTTAAACGATTTTTATCAAATTAACTTCATCAGTAATATTTTTTATGCTCAAATATTTCATGCAAGGACAAGATGTCGATGTTTTTCCTTTATTTAACTGCAATAAGTTATACTAATTCATAATCCTTTACCTTTTCAAAGCTAGAAGCTACTATGCTAATGGGTTTTCTGATCTTCACCTGACAAGAGATAAGGAATTGACTATGTAAAGTTAAGCTATACGAAGAGCGCGCAGAGCATTTTTTATGAACATAACTTGTTTTTTCGGTTTGTGTGACTTGCCATTCCAGATGTATAATATAGACCACGGAGAATCATGCACGTGATCATTTTTTTTAATGAAAAGATTTGAAATGTTGACAAAGTCATTTCTAGATTTTGTGCATTTTTTATCATGTTAACATTCATCATTAACATAGCGGCTGAAATATCCCGTCTTGTATGGAAACGAGGTTACACCCAAAAAGATTGAATAAACAATTGGCCCTGTCATCGTAAGAAACGGGTTTTAACCACCTTGTAGAAATAACGTAGAAGATACCAATCCTGCTGCAAACACTCGGGTGCAAAATACTCCCAACCCTAATTTTAGAGTAAAAAATATGCCCCTTTATTCTAACACAAGATATACAAAACAAATATTAGCGGGTAAACAAAGTTAAAAACACACTCCGGGGTTAATGCACCCAACCCTAATTTCAAAAACATCGAATTGCGCCTGCATTCTACCAAAATATGTAAACACAATGTTAAAGTCTCCTATGGAATTGACAATTTGTGTCACCTTGACATGCATGTCTCATATCACATTGCCTATTAGTACAGAAACAATAAAATGTCTTTGTTTGAGAGAGTATATTATATAGTATATATATAGCAATATTTAAGGGAAGTAAAAACATAATGGTGCGGAATGCGCACAATCGCTGTTTCTTTTGAAAACGGTGTGTTACAGAGAGTACATAGTACAAACCAAAAAAAATAATTACATTTCTTTCAGTTTACCAATTTACACCTAAAGTTAAACTGTACATTTCGGTATACAAACTAGCTGCCAACGTTTCGGGTAGATTGAGTAAAACTGTGGCTGTTATACTGTTGCGAACACACAGCCACAGACAAACACACGAAGCCATATACGTTCAATTATGCTATATATAGACTAGTGGCTGAAGTGTATGGTCTTACAAAGGAAGGAGTATATGCAAAAAGGAAGCAAACGCCGATTGAGCCCATCCCCTTACAACAGTTGTTACCACCCTTTTGAATGAACATTGAAGGAACCCCTTCCACTGCAAAAAATAAGACGCTTTGCGCCTTCGGTATTACCATTTGTTAATCATACATACGCCCCTGCGTTCTACTTAAAACACCTTCTGGAATTAACAATTTGTTTCAGCACAATGCCTATGAATATATACACATGTAACTGTATTGATAATCGCAACTATTACGCGCGTTGGGAAGCGCATACTAGGTATTTTGCATCCTAGAGAAGGGTGGAAGTTGCATCATTTTTAGATTGATGGCCTGTTACAGATAATAAATAGTGAAGACGAAAACCAGGAATAATATTTTTTACAATTAATCAATTACCACAAAAAGCTTTACGTCTGGGTATATCTTAAAACGAATACCCAAAGTTTCGGGTCGATTGAGTCAAAACTGTGGCTGTTATACAGTTATTACATACACAGCAAGCCAGCACAAACAAACACGCAATCCGATGTTTAATCTTATTATATAGATTTTGATATTCGCATCACCATCTGGGCATTTATTCAATAATATAACCTTGAATACAAATTCATGTTTTATTCGTGGCTCTATCAATAACTCATTACTACGATCTGACCTTCACAACGAAAAAGTAGATTCAAATAATCGGCAAATGTATTAGCGCTCGTGTGCCGTCGCCTAATCTCACCAACGCGGCGAGGTTTGTGGAGAGGGCAGACTTGTTGTTCTCACTGTCCAATCAGCTGACAGTTACGGGAGTTTGCGGGATGGCATCTGATTTAAAGGCATGACAACGTATGTGATTCTGGCTATAATAATATAACGTCGGTGTAGACAAGTGTCGATATTATTTGTTCTTTGGAAACTTTTTCTTTATTGAGTGCAGACAAGTGTTGGTATTATTTGTTCTTGGAAACTTATTTTTATGGACGATGGAGTCTTGATTTGTGTTTACATTTAATGGAATAATTTGTTTATTTAGTGAGGATATTGGTTTTATGTTGCTTAACTGTTTCATTTCGTTGTGGTAAATAAACGTTATAATTCTCACATTTTATAAGGATTTGTAAACTAATTCAGTTTAGGATATCTTTGGCTGAATTGAAAGTCAAGGACTACGGACATTTACTTTTGCCAATTGGAAACTGTTTGGTAAGTATATCGTGTGTATTAGTAATTGAGCTGGCTTAAATAATTTTACTATGATTATAATAATATCATATTTAGCGTTTATGCCATATTAATTCCACATTTCCTTCCAACATTAATATCACTAGCAATAGCAATTGTTACATTTCGTCTACCGCGCCTTAATTAGAACAATGATTTGTTTCGGGCATTTACAATTATATTGATTTGTGAATTCCCAATAAGAAGTTAAACATTAACAAGTTATCTGTGTTACACTACACGATTAATTGATTGTTGATCAAACATGCATTTATTTGAAGAATTTGAGCGCGAATAATTTAGTCAAATATGTATAATTTCAAATAAGAGAGCTTTAATGAATATTGTTTTAGATTAAAGTCGCAAAATGTGAAGAGAATATCTAAGGATTTGATCTTTTTTGGAAAAGAATAAAAAAAATGTTTAGAGACGGTGCGTAAGCCCTTAATTATACACTTTGAAAATGGAATTCTATTTCTATAATTATTTTGTCCATACATCTAGAAATTAATTAGTATTTAGAAGTTAATGTATATGTTTTGTGTGCCCGTTACAAACTCGGTCGAACCAAGCTAATCGAGAGCAGAAAAAATGTTTTCCTGGTTTATCGACGGCTTTTTTAACTCATGTCTAAAAACAACCGATCTTCAAATTGCGCCTCATTTATATTGGCACGCTCAAGAGGGATGAATATAATGATATAACATTACGATCTCCGTACACATAATATTTAAACATTCTCATCGTCTTTGGAAGAAAACAAGAAACGCTATCTGATTAGGTGCTTCGATCTAGCACATTTTTTAAATGAAATTAACTTCATATAGTCGGGTACCAAATCATCCCCTAATTTGAGACAGAGAAATTTGTAAATTTCCGATGACCAGACGCCAGACTCCGGTGGAATTCGGACCCAGAACCTTTCAGCTAATAACTTGACAACGACGCCACACAGTTAAATCACTAGATTAATATCGAAATAATGTGGGTGTGTAGCTAGCTCTGTATGTAAGAGAGTAGTTCTGGTATGCAGAACGCAGAGGTTTCGAACCCGACTAAGCGGAGTATTTGTCTCACGCTCTGTTCTGTTCACCAAGCAGTACAATTGGGTATCCGGCTAAAGGCATTGACTAGCTAAGGCTAGGAGCCTAACGGACGAGGCAATGCGCCTATCAGGCGAAGTGCCTACAAGTCTTTCAATCTACATTTCCATCAGTCGTATTTTTATTATTACTATTACTAACACAAAGCAACATTCAAAATTCAATAGACAAATTTAGTGAAATTAGATGTGGCGTCCAAATCTGGGTCATCTAAGGGGGCCAGAAACGAGGTGCTCGCTCGTAGACCCTGCAAAAAAGTGAAATTTGAAAAATAAGGTAATTTTGAATATTTTGCTCTCTCTCTGCAAAGGGGTGGGAGAAACTAGAACTAATTCGTAATGTTTTGAAATCATTGCTTAAATAATGACCGCAAGTAGTATACGATCCTTTCAAACTTTTAACAATCATTACATTTGGTATGGTTAATTCAATCATTTACACAATTATGTTTATAATATCTCATCTCACATAAATTGTTGCTACTAATGGTATTTACAGCTATGTTTATAATTGCATGAAGTTTAAAGCTGGCTTTGTGCAGCAAATAATACTTACTTAACATGGTCGGATAAACATAGGAATGAAGATGGGTATTAATAAAAGATGATTAAGTAAATGAAAAAAGTTTTCCAATCAAAACGCTCGAATCTAAAAGCTGTTTGGTATGATTTCAACTATCATAAACCCCGAAGCTGTCAACTAAATCAATCATACGTTGGCAAACAAAATAAAAGCTTTAAGAATTGAATCGCACATCTTCCCACATTTTCCGGTCTACATATTGAACTGAAGGAAGATTTGTAGAAACTATCTTTTATAATTAAACATATTTTATTTCTACTTGTATGTAACACCTTGTTTTAATATATTGTCTTGGTCGACCACTTTGGTTTTATACTGTGTTATAATTAAGTGAATAATTTCTTAATAAAAATCACTTGCCTATACAGACCAATTTACCCTATAATAATCGTTGGTTAAAAAGCTTGACTGTACGTCAATTTACAGCAATGACACTTATTTCTTCAACGACTTCTCAAAACAAGATTTAAAAATTAATTACTATAGTATATGAGACATAAATTAATCTCATTTGCGTCCAAATAATCTACCAGAATAACCCCATTACTTTCTACATAAATACTAATTTTCTCTTCTATGAATGATGTTTGTTCAAATAATATTCATTACGAAAAACAATGTCCCCGTCCCTGTAAAGCCAGTCGTTGATATCGGTGTATTTGTCCCGTCCCTGTAAAGCCAGTCATTGATATTGGTGAATTTGCCTTTAATTGAGCTGTGTGTGATAAAGTTAAATAGTGTTTGGTCAGAATCCGAACATTGGCTTGAAATACGTTTGTATTGACTTAATGCTAGAGTTATCTGAAACCACCTAGCCAGCTGCCATAGTTTTCAGGATTAAGCAAAATTTGATTTATGCCTATCAGATCGTTGCTTATGGTGATTTAGATCTTAGGAAATGTTTAATAACTGTAAGTTTAATTTGCTTCTATGGCGATTTATGTTTTTGTGTGTTTAAATTATCCATCATCACATGTTAGATTATATCGGCTGCACTGCTACTCATATAATTTACCTGCTGCGACGAATGAGATGAAAGGTGTAGCTATACGCATGCCATTCTTCCCAGTATTGATATATTGACTACGGGCGGGCAAATCTTAGAATACATCTTTCATCACAAGGTGCAGGAAGACCTTATCTCAAAAGTTGACAGCAACCTTTTGACACAGCATATTTTGTTTTAATATAGATTTGATTTTTTCAGCAACAAAAATCAGAAAATGTCAACAAAAGAAATAATTCGACAGGAAATGAAAACTCAAACCTGAAAATAAACTGACCTTATCAAAAAGACATATGTAAATGAAATTAATATCCCTTTCGTTTATGTGGTCATACACTTAAATTAATGAAAAAGAGCACACATTGCCTCAATGTCATGGTAGTAGCGTGAACGGATCAGGAGGGCGTATGTTTTGTTTAACAGCTGAGTGGAGCCTAATACACAAGGATTAACACCTGGTGGTTTTTAGATTCTTATTTGATTATATTTTGACGTATACGGATTCCCTTTGTTTGAAAGACAACGACGCAACATTGCCAGACATGAATAGTACCAATAACTTTAAGACTCGTATTTATCTAGGGAAAAACACTCACCAGATATGCAGGTATATGGACCAACAAACACATAAATGTACATATGAACAGACCTGATAGACTTTTTGTTGTTTTATTCACGATGGAAGTATCACTTTTTAATACAAGTTATTAATAAATTAAAATCCAAATATAATGGATTTCTAAAATAATATCAGAATGTCCTTGAAAAATTAATGACGTGTATTTGGGAATATTCTATTAGTTAAGCAAGACAAAGTCTCAATAAATATTGATGATAATGAATATTGCTTTTAAACATTTTTACGAGGTGCTTTTGGGTACGAGCATGATGAATTTCAAGACGGTCAATATTCTAAATCACACATGACATGTTGATCAAAGTGACCCCAATATATCCTTTGAGTTGGCCCCCTGGGGTTTTTGTCAATTCTTTTTTGTAGAATATGATATCAGCGTTCCCCTTTTTATGAGCCATACATGGTTAGGAAACCGAGAAATTCAATTGTGTTTAAGATATTGATTCGCAAATGTCATATTTTACAAGACAGAGTTCGAGTTTTGTCTCACTCTTTTTAAGAAAAAAAACTCCACATAGCCGACTTCACTGCTGAGCACTCTACTCTGTATTTGCAGTTGAAAGTGGTGTCCAAGCGCCTGTTCAAGCATGTTGGGTTGCTATGTTGTTACATATGAATAGCGTTTCCGTCGAACAAAAGTTGCATTCTAGAGGCGTCTCCCTCTTTCTTATAAAGGGGCGCTGGTCACTTTGTTCCATTTGAAGATGGTATTTAGGTTGAGTTATGTTCCTAAATGTATATAGCAGGGCTCTGCCAGTCTTTGTGTTCGCTTTTTTAAGCACGATTCTGCTTTAACGATTTTATCTTATAATTTAAAGCGCGAAATTATGTTTATGTTTATCCTCACTCACCTCATAAATGTAAGTTGTTTTGACATCGGGAAGAACGATCTGATCTTGATTTATTGATGTTTTTATCACGTCCTGCGAAATTCATTTTTTAACGACGAACAATTGTAGAACTTGACATTTAAAACATATCGTATAGGTCAATTTCAAAGAGGTTTTTTATCGGTCTAGAAGTGGTACGTTAAGCGATCTTTGACGCTATCATTAGCGTTGAGTGGAAACTAGATATGTCTTAAACGCTCGATTATCTCCTTCTCAATTGGCTTGTAGCTGTTTTATATAGTAATAATTTCTTGGGATAGGAATATTTGTCAACAAATGCAAGAAGTTGAACTGTGCATCATATATATTGTAAGATATGAGAGTGCTCACAAGACGCTTTCATACTGAAAATAAATCCTTTGGTTACAGACTGCACTTAGAAGAAAGTGCAATTCATAAAATAATGAAGACTATCCACGGCTATGTTAATATGGGTTTGTGTGGGTTTTGTGCATTGACGCCTCATTTCAAATCTCAAATGAATAATTAATTTTGAATTACGTCCGGAGTCGGTTCGGTGAATAGTGGTTTTTACGGTATTCAGAAAGAGATGAATAACACGATTAAATGTAAGCATTTCGATAATACAAATACGTATAGATGTAGGGATTATAATATTTTTAGGATTGTTGATACCGTTAAGTCGAATATCAAATAAACGTGGGTAACAATACACATGTTGAAATCAGCTAAATTCATCTCATGCTGTCAAAACATGTCTTTATTCTATCGAATATGTTAAGTTATCGATGCACTTTACCTGGAATTTGATTTTAATCAAATATCCAATTAGACCTACTCAAATTGTCATGCTGCATTTGGTTTGGATTTTAACTAATTTTAGCTGATTTTAAATGCTATACAAATTTCACAAATTTGTAATCTCAACAGGGCGAATTTCTGATACATCTTTTTTTCGGAACATTTTACCCTTTTTAAAAATGTATCAAATCCGACCCTCTCTTTGCCTTTTCTAATGTACATTTTTGTCTTTTCATTGTATATCTCCCTCGTCTCTCTCTCTCTCTATGTCTCTCTCTCTCTCTCTCTCTCTCTCTCTCTCTCTCTCTCTCTCTCTCTCTCTCTCTCT
>JAUUEB010471776.1:0-11579 GCA_032362205.1 Clione limacina | reverse complement strand
TGATGTCAGTAATGGCAGGAGGCCTCTGAACTTACCCCAAGCACACTTCACTCTTGTGATAGAACTGGACTGAGCGCTGCCACCAGCATCCAGCATAACAGAACTTGTCAATGTCTTCGAGGCTGTTTCCGTTCAGGGTGAGCTTTTTTGGGATCTCCTCAGTGTTCAGGGTATTGCCACAGCATCTGTTGCAGATGAAATTTCTGGCTGCCGAGAGCCTGCCATGTATTCCACTACATTTTCCATTGATCCAGCAACGGCAGGAGGTGCAGTAGATAAAGTTACTACCTACGCCTTTTAGGTAAACACTGAATATCCAGTCTTGTTCCAATCTAGTAGGAACATTGTTACTTAATTTATTACCTAGAGTTCAACATTGTAGACTGAATTTTTATACAGAAATGGATGGTTAAGTGGTATTTTTATTATTGTGGGTAAGGTTTATTGGAGAAACAAGAATTGTCACAAGGAAGGAAACCCTGTCACCAAAAGAAAACATATCTAGAATGTTTCTGGTTCTAGTCTTTGACATTTAATTTGAAGGTTTATTCACCCAAGATTTTTCCCAAAGAGTCAAAATGCCAAAGCTGACTTTACACCAGCATCTGAAATGACTTTTGGAGATGTTCAGCCCTAGTGTTAAGATTTAATGTGTGGGCAACTAACTTCTTGAGCTCGAATTTGTCTTATTCAATATTTGTCTGAACTTTCCATTTGAGAGCTTATCCTTTTTACATAGCTGCAAGTATGGTATATTTTATTTTCTCACAACATGTAGTCTTTGAGTCACCATATTCAAGTAGATCTGTAGATTTTATTCTATTGCCTTCAAGGAAATGTCTTCCATTATTATGTAAAGCATGAACATTGATTAGCAACTAAAAGAGAGGAGGATCTTGTGTGTCATCTTTATCTAGTGAAAGGCAATTTGACTACTCCAAACCAAGCGTCTGGGATTCAATTTCAAAAATTGCACTTTTGTTTTCTCATTGGGACAGAAACTTATCAAAGTATAAGTGCTTTTTCCACTGAATTCAAAGAATGTTTCTCTGTCCTTGTTTTGTTTTGATTCTCTATCCCATGCAACTTATGTAAGTTATGCAAAATTGGTTTGTACATGTGGCTGGAAGCAGACATACTTAAAGTAAAGCAGAACCGTTCATTTTAATTCTAGCATTGATTTCATATCTCTTTATCTTTTGTTAGTCATGCTATATTTTCTTTTCCAGGTATGTTTATGCATGGATTTCCAAAACTTCTGCGGTATCAGGAACATCATGGCAATGTGTTGAAAAAATTCCTGCCTAAGCTTCGCAAACATTTGGTAAGGGAACAGTTATTAACCTTTATATACTCAATTCATTCCTCCTCCAAACAATTTTTATTTCCATCACAAACCTTCTTTGCTAAGAATTTGTTGATGTTCAGCCAAACATATGTCACATGTTTCTTAAAGTTACAATTTTTGTTTTGTTTTTTATATGAATTGTTGCCGTTATCTTCGAAATTTTCATTTTCATTTATGAAATGTAACAAACTTAGCAGACTACATAGTGATAGGCTAACCAGACTAGACTCAATAGGGTCAAGGCCTTTTTGTAATCCCATCATGATCTAATGTTTCTATCTGAAGAAAGTTATCTAATAATTCCTCACTCAAGCAAGGTAACAATCACTAACTATAGACTGGAAGATAGTGAAAAATAATACAGATTCGATCAGCTAACAGGGTAGCCAATTTTTATGACAGGGTTCAGACCAGGGCTTGTATTTAGCCTGATTATGTGATTTCTAGAGCAGCTGGTTCTTGGAAATACTGTCGTACTTGCTTTCAAGATCACCTGTACATAAAAAAACTTTTCTATAGACAGTTGGTCTTGATTGACTAGATAAGTGTTTTACTCTATAATTGAGTTTTCTATATAGACCACCTGTCTAAAAAGACAAATTTTCCCCCTGATTAATTGATGGTCTCTTTAGACAAGTTTGACTGTATTTAGGTTTCAATATCTTATTCTATGTGAAACTGACAAGGGTTTGATAAAATATATTGTAAAGTTGAAATACCAATTTGATAATTCTAAGGAAGATGTAAAACATTTTGTTTCCTGAAATGGAAGCACAGATGAAAGTTAGTTTCTTTTACCTTATATTCATTACTCAGTCAGTTTTTTAAAAATTTCTTTAAAAAACAAATTTTCTTTCCTTTCACCAGGAGCGTAATGATATGTTCCCCACTTTGTACACAATCAAGTGGTTTCTACAGTGTTTTCTTGACAGGGTGAGTCAGCCTTTTAATCCCTCTTATCAATATTAGCTAGACAGCTTAAGGTTAAACAATCATAAATATTCATAACGTAACCTGTATTTTCTCATCTTACCAGATGTATACTTGTTTGCAAAGGTAGTTGATGCTGCAAATGTTTGCTTCTATGCTTTTATGGCAACAAAAAAAGGGGGCCAAGCTACTTCACAATAATTGTTACAGATTATCAAGTGCATTTGGATTTTAATTATTTGCAGCTAGCATTGTGTGTTTTAAAATTCAATAAGGCAAAATCTCAGTTAAAATTCATTATTTTATATAAGGAAAATTCACTGTTTGCTTAAAGGAATCTAGTTTTTGTGATTTTTTTTCAATTTGAATATTTCACAAATGAAATTAAGTAAAATTAAAGTTACTGTTACTTAGGTTCAAATGTTGAGTAACTTTCAGGAGAGTCCTGATTTATTGGAATATGGCATTGCCTTCCACACTGACTGACTTCTTGATTCTGAAAATGTATTACTACCCACTTCATGCTTGGTCTTCAGCAAGGGTCATGAAAATTGGTCTTAACTAAAAACTGAAATCAAATGGGCCAAGTCAATTGCCATGATAGTACAATATTTTGCAGATCTGCAAGCACTATGTAGGGGAGATGCTGTAAAAAAAAACTACAAGAAATTGTGCATTGACTGATTATATTTTACTTGAAACAATCCAAGAATTGTGCAGGTGTGGTAAGAAATTAATATTTAAGTCAAATTGCCAAGTAGATGTTTTCACTTTGAAATGATCTGTTTAAAAATTCTTCAGACTAGCACAGATTTCAAACTTTATTTCTTTTTTGTTTTCAGATACCGTTCCACCTGACACTGAGGCTATGGGACATCCATATGTTAGATGGTGATGTGGTGCTGGTTGCCATGTCGTACTGTATTATCAAAGTTCACAAACGTAGGTTTTGGCACAAGATCTAACAATTGTCCTGTTCAGATTTAAAATGTTTACAGTTTTCATGATTAGCCAGATAGTCGTATAGTTATTTAATGTCAAAATCAAGTTCTTCTTTTTAAATCGACAAATGTTCAAAGCTGGAGAGCATCCCAATGCCTGTAGTTTAATTTTGTAAAACTATAATAACATAAATATATTTTCCCTTTGGAGTAAGCTCAAAGTGTCTAACAATTATCTTAACCCCAACAGGCTCATGGAGACAAACTTGTACATATGGGTGGGTTGCTTCTCACAGAATTTAAGGGCGTATCGATATTTCAACGGACCTTGATACGCTAAAAACGAAAATCACAAAAAAAGATTTATAAAAAAATATCTAGGGGGTCATGTTCAAATTTCAAATTTGGCGCCATTTTTCTATCTTTTTAAACATTTTTTTTAAATTTCAGTCTGGTGTTGATTTAATAAACATGTAATGGCTTTTTATAACGTACTTTACTCCACTAAAAGCAAAAAAAATATTTAAAAAATTCTCAAAAAATATTAAAGGAGGGGGAATGACGTCAAAAAACCTAAAAAATTCTCAAATTAGGTCTTTTAAAATTATCAGATAATAAATGTTTATTGACTTACAATTTTTTGGTTTGACATTTAATTGACATAAAAGGATACTCAAAACATAAAAATGTCTTTAAAAAAAAACAATGTTTAGGGGGAACGGACTGACGTAAAAAATCCTATTTTTATTTTCTCTTTATATTGTTTAAAAATGGCCGTGTTTTGGCTTAAATTACTTGTATAGTTGATGATTACATAGTTGTTTTCAGTAACGTTCAGATGTAAATGAGAAATATAGGAAAGATTTTACAACACCTATAGCATATAAGACTAATAAATAACACTAACAATGCTTATTATAGTAATCTTGCCAAGTCTTGTTTGACTCATTCGAATGCATAATATTTTTGTGAGAAATAGTTGTTTTGATAAACCAATCTCTTCTCTCTTCCCTGTACACTGACATTCTTGCTCTTGTTACTGCTTGGAAACATATTTCGATGCTTTGCTCGTGAACTGGAAATAATGGCTCATTCATCTTTGTGTGAATACATTTTTCAAAACCTCTTATTGTGGCAGACCACATGTGAGCAATGGCTCATACAGATTTGCATTCGACCAGTCAATTACATTCTGAATAGAGGTAGCCTCTGTTTTGATGGTGGGAACCAGTGTGGTGTATATCCATACTCAGATTCACCATGAACCCTGAAAATCTGCTGAACAGCAAATTATCTCTGCATCACATGACAGCATAGTTTGAAGAATATTCTCAGCGTGAGCATTCTATGCTGAAGATTTCACATACCGAACATGATATATTTTATTTTATTATAGTCTTATAAGTGCGAATTGTTTGAGGACATCATTGGGTCCTTCAATTTAGTTGTGCTTGACTCTTTATGTCAAACCACATTGGCACATAAACTCCTATCATCAACTGAACTATAAGTTTTAGTTGTGCAGCACTCTAATCTACCAGCTCATGGTTGAAACACCATTTCATGCGCAGGCAACTGATGAGATTTAGTTACTGGGCATGGTTGTTTGGACCAACCTTTCTTTCTTTCATATCTGCTGGGAACACTCCGCTTTGTATGGCTTGTGTTAACCCATACAAATACTCTTTATTGGCTGATAAATTCTTGACAATATCAAGGTTAACAAAGTTGATATCAACATCATTGTTTGGCATTTCGTCTTTGATTGAACTTATTGTCTGAAATTATTTTCCATCCAATCCTATTACCAAATGCCTTATGGGCAGTTCGTCTTTATGAAGCGCACATATTAACCAAATAAGTTTTGTTCTCGAGCTTTTTTTCAAGGAACTGAATCGTCCTCCCTTCCATCCCAAGCTGCAAGCAAGGTGTCATCTATACCATTAAAACAGATCTACTCATACATTGTCGATGCTAATTGTTCTGCTACCGTCTCATTCTCTGATCGTTCATTTGGGTCCACTGTCAAATGGCACAAATAGACACCACCAGGTTCCGAGCACAAGGAATAATGTTCCTCTTTAACCTCGAAAGAATGTATTATCCCATCCACACCCTTTTCTCTACACTTAATTGTGTACTTTCTGCCATCAACAGTATTCCAAGGTTTTTTGCTTCCTTTAGTGTCATACTAAATTCCAGTTGTGTGTCTCTCATAAAGTTTCGTTTTGGCCCTTCTCATCTTATTGTGAAATATTACTTCAAAAGCTTGGAGTAAGCTATCGTCGTTGGCAGCAGCACAAGTTGCTGCACTGATGGCAGCTGTTGCACGGTTTGATACCCCATATCTAATTGCAGCTGTGCTAATCTTCGTACAGCCTAAAGGGTTGTATGATGTATCTTTTTGTTCGAATTCAACATTTGAATCATGTGCACTCAACTCATTTTTTTTTTCTGAACTGTCTGAATCTGAAAAAACATATCTGTTCACAATAGGTAGGCTTTTCAGTAGACTTTATAGCACTGTGGAGATTTTCTTCAGGGAATCGTCTTTTCAATAATATAGATTTTCTTTGATTCATTGACCGGTCACACTTCATTAAGGTCATGTGCATCTATATGTATTAGTTTATTTGCAACATGCAAAGGAGAGTTATTCAACGAGGTGAACAATTTCAGTCCAAACAAGGAAAATTTTTGATCAAGGTTTGAACAACATTGTCTTTGGCGCGAAACTGGATTTTTGACGTCAGCCCCCCCTCCTAAACATTTTTTTAAAATTTTTTGTTAGGCTTTGGTTTCTACATACCCATTTTCTTCAGTTTAACGCCAAGACAAGAAATGTTAGTCAATAAATATTTATTTTCTGTTACTTTTAAAAGACCTTATTTTAGTGATTTTAGGATTTTTGACGTCATTCCCGCCCCCTTTAATGAATTATTAGAATTTAAAATATTATTTTCGTTTGTAGTGGATTCATGTACACGTACATTATAATTAGCCATTGAATGTTTATTTAATTCACACCAGGCTGAAATAAAAAATGTTTAAAAAGATAGAAAAATGGCGCCAAATTCGATTGACGTCACTTCACCCTCCCTAGATATTTTTTAAGAATTATTTTTTTGTAATTTTCGTTTTTATCGTATCGAGGTCCATTAAAATATCGATACGCCCTTACGATTTAAAGAAAAAGTGGCAGGAATGACCCACCCTATTGTACATTCTCAACTTCCTGTGAGGTATACAAGAGGTTGCCTGTTGAGTGCTTTGTCTTTGTTTTCTAACATAGAGATAAAAACATATGTTTAATGAAATCTTCAGCTTATTCCCGACACCAAGTATTGGTGTAGGGTATGTGACGCCTTCCGTTTGTCTGTGTAGATGATAACTCAAGAAATATACCACTCATTGACTTAAAATCTTGTACGATGTTGTAATTCAACCTGATGAAGACCCTTATTTAATTCCAGCAAGATCTGTTAACAATTGACAAAGTTATGGAATTTAAATTAATTACCAAATAATGATAGAGATATACTCAATTGGCTCCATCACTGTGACAGGTATCTTCTTCCGGCGTTCAAGAACGGGTTAATACCGGTACCCAGTGCGCAGAACATTGTACTGTATTAATTTGCGCTGCGCAGCACACGATCTTTTCATGAATAGTTTAAAGCGTATTATTGATTGCAATTCGAGCAGGAACTTAATTTTCTCAATGTTTTTCAATACATATTTTGATAAAGTTATATTTAAGTAATGCTGACATGGTACAATAAGGAAATGTTTTATTTTACATGGTGTCGAGTTTGTACTCTATCTGAGTACACACGTTTCTAGTTTGGTTTGTAACACAAAGTGAAAATTTCATTTTAAGCCATGTAGTACTGTTACATTATATGACAGTGCAGGAAATCATTGTTAAATTTTAAACTTTTTTAGAAGAGTACATCTTGACAATCTCATTACCAAATAATTCAATATAAGCTTTAACATTTTGTTTTTGTTATATCTTTCTAGGTCGCATATTGAGAATGCAGATGGATGATCTTTTGACATTTTTCCAGTCAGGCCTTGAAAGGGACTTTATGGTAGAGGATGATGCAGTTATAGAGCAGTTACAAATTTGTATGGAAGAACTTAAAAAGGCCAAGATGTCAGTGCCTCCAAAGTCTAAAAATAATGAGAGCCCTACGTTACCTTTTGGGCTTGAAATTCAGCCAAGTGTTGAGCAATTGATTGGTAAGAGAAGTGAAGACACAGTGGATGAACACTTTAGGAAGAATTCCCAGCGTCCTGGTGGAAAAGCTGCTTACTTGAGGCGCAAGAATACTGGAGGAAGCGGAGGCAACAACAATCTGCTCACCACTCCTGAGCTCTCCCGAAGCCGTGGCGACTCACGGTCTCTACATTCACGGGTGTCGCAATACTCTCTGGATGACAAGTCATCTTACTACGACACTGCCACAAACTCGCGCATCTCTCTGGCAGACTTTAGCGCCAGGACTTCTGCTCCTAGCTCAAGGACATCGTTTGGGGAGTTCTCAGATGCTGGCAGCTGGTCTGGTGAACAGATGAACACATTCATTCCTTCACTTGACCTTGACGATATTGGTATGGACTTAGCAACACCAACAACTCCCACTAACCCGCCATTGCCACCACATGTTTATGTCCCTTCCCACAGTCCACCTCCAGTTATGACTCAGTCTTTTGAAATGGCCAGATCATCATCTCATCACCCTGCTCATCATCAAACCTCTGGTATCAGGACATCTTCTTCATATGAACTGCCTCCACCAACAACAGTCATTTCACATGTAGAACACTCGCCACGGCATGTTGTTTCAACTTATGAACACACACCCAGGGCTGGCCCTCCTCCCAATGGTGCACAAAGAACTCAAACAGTCATGTCTGCCTCTTATGAGGGGGTCCTCAGATCGCCAGGCCACAAACAGCATCAGTACATGCGCCAGACCCGTTCGTATGATACAGGAGGCTCACCCTCTCCTCCTCCACTTCTTCAGCAGGACAAAGAGATTCCAACTCCTAGGCAGTCAGCCTCTTATGGACACGGAGGGCACAGTTCTCAAAACTCTTCAGGATCCCCTATTTATGAGCAAGCAGTGTCTAGGCAATCCCCCTTCCACAGTCGTACTATAACCCCTGTGATTATACAAACAACAAACATTGATGACCATGTGCTCTCAACCTCAGCTGGGGAAGACAATGACTCAACAAAATCTCCTGGCTCCACAACCTCGGATTACGATAACATGAATGGAATGTATGAAGACAGCCGTGATGACTTGCCCGGGCCAAGCTTTATACGTGCTGACGGATTCACTGTGATTCCTATCAGTAAGTCAGATGGATTTGTGCCCACCACTTATGATAGTGAAACTGTGTTTATTAATGGTCACAACGGTGCTCCTCTGTCAGCGCAGATGAAGCTGAACCGCACAGAGGGTGACATTCAGCATGCTCATCAGCAGGACAGAAGAGACAGTCGCCAGGTTCTCTACCACAACGGTTATCAGGTTGAGAGACAAAATTCCTACCAGCGAACTGAGGTCACCACTGCAGAAACTCGTTCAGCTTATTCTAGACATGTTGAAAAAACAGCTTACTTATAGTAGAATCTTAGTATTTAGTTGAATATTCTAATTTTGTTCCCTTCCTTCTTCCCTGCCATGTTATTTCACATGGATATCAACCGTACAATATATTTATGAACTCTGCTTTTTTCATGTGCTTTCTTTTCAAACATAGAATTACCAATTATGGTTTAGGTTATCAAATCCTACTCCTTGTAATTTATTACAGAAACAACGTCATCTTTGTTGATGACAAAGTGAATTTGTTTGATATCCCAGATTTTATCACAACTGTATTTGGATTTGATTATATATAGTCATTTTTTATTTACCAATTATCTAAAAAAAACATTCTTAGCTTACAGTGGTTTTCCCTTGCCACATATAATCCATTTACCCATTCATGGATTGTAGAAAAAGCATTGACTTCATCTAGGGCCAAATTTTTATAATATTTTCCAAACGCCATCTTCTTAGGGATTAGAGTTTTCTTTTGGTGCTAATAGACTGCTATTATAATTAGAAATCACAAGACAATATGCCAGAATGAGAAAACATAGCCAAAAATATGAAAATGACTATTTTCCCCATTACTGCATTTAAGGTAATCATTTTGAACTCTTAGGGGGTAACTGAATTATACTTTAACAGCTCTAGAACTAAATCAGCAATCAAAAAGCACAAAAAAAGAAACATAATAGACCTGGGAAGCTGGCTTTTAGAAAAATCATAAAAATCTGGCCCATCCTATCATCTTGTTGGTCGAAAATCTGATGTGAATTATTTGTTGTTTTCTATTCAACATTACATAAACCTAACAAAATAATCATGTCTTTTCACTGATTGGTACACAGACTAAAGTGTTGTGACATCTCGTAAACAGACAATTTCTTTCAGAGACCTATATTGCTCTTTTATGTACTGATATTTTGAGAATTTATTTTCTAAAATGTGAAAATTCTAAACATCAACTGTCACATGAAGTGAATAAAGTGCTTAGTAATCTTAAGCATCTCAGTTACATTGTGTTCAAGTTTTGTACCAAGTAGAATGCTCATTTTTTATGAACTTGGGATCATTAAAATGGCTGTGGTTCAGCCTCTTAATCTAGATCTAGAGTATAGTTTTGTACAAGCATTTGCTCACAGATTTATCAATTGCATAATTTTCTACTTGTCTGTCCAACAGAGATACATTTATCTTTTTCTTTAAAAGCCTATTTCAACCTGTGACAAAAGCTAGTATGTACCGATAAGTTATTTTCCCTAAAGAGCAGTGATCGTTAAAAAAATGGCTTATCAACAATTTTGATGCTGTGTGAATTCTTCATTTAAATTAATACTTGTCTGAGGGAGGCCATGAAATCAGGGGTGTTTTTTCTTGCTGAAACTTGAAAAATCCCCCCTCCCCTCTTGAAAACTTTGACCCCCAGTTATAATGATTAAATCTTGGTAAGAGAGTGCATTGATATTAATGTATATTGTACATCAAGCTATACTGCAAATATTCAACGCAAAACAAGTAAATAAAGATGATATTTTCAGAAAAGAAATTGCTCAAAATCTGATTCTTGTATCACACTGCAGATTTCCTATATAACATTTGGTAATGTCTTTTGTACTCTATATTCTACCTATTTGATATAGCTTTTATTGTTACTTATAAACATTTCTGTCTTTTCACTTAATCAGGCTCATATTTACTTGTACAATCAAAGTAGGATTCTTATTAAAAAAAAAGATCACATCCAGATCAAACAGAAATTATTGTGACAAGCGCTCAAGCATTTCTGCTCCTTCCTAGCTCATGTGTATAGTACTAAATAAATAATAATGTTTGTATGTTTCTCTGCTTCCCTTTCTCCTTTATACACATCACCTATTATGCAAATATTTACAGTGTGTATCCACATTTGCATTCATCATCCTGGTTGTGTATAGAGTATTATGATTTTCTTGTTTAATTCTTAGTAGGAGTCAGCAGTTGTTGACTATGAGACTATGACTATTGACATGAGTCATGCTTTTTTACGAAAGATGAAAGACAAACCTGTGTCAGTCATGGGCTATATTTATTGTTGTAGGTGCTAGTTGGATATGCTGTCATGAAATGTTCTTAAATGACCTATTTGAGTTGATAGCGATGTAAAACCTTACATAAATGAAATGTTCTCCAATTGTTCAGTGTGTATATGTACAGTATTGTCTCACATTGAGGCTAATAGCTTACAAGTCTAGTTTAGATCCTCAGAGAGAAGATTGTTTCCACTCAAGCTTTACATACATAGTTTAGTGAGTCTCTTTGGGAGTCCATGCTTGTATAGGAATACAGTAGACCCTGGTTACAACGAACTCGGTTTTTAGCGAAAACTCAGATATAGCGAACAAAACAAATTGTCCCGTTTTTTTTCCTTATGTAAGAATACAAGTTTAAAATCGGGTATAACGAAATAAAATCCTGAGGAGACCGGATATAACGAACTTATTGGCAGTTTAGTTTGATTGACAAAGTCGGAAAACAAATCTCAGTAAGCATACAGCACAAGTTAATGTCGGCTCGACAGTTGGAAATTAAAAGAAACTCATCTCAAAGCAAAACACCTGAGAGGAGCGCGTTAGGTGGCACAAGGTTATTTGTCTGCGAATGGCTTTTGCATGTCTGTTTACTGCAAAGGCCTAGATAAGACTATGAATTAACTTTGCGTGTGACATAATGTGTACTCTTCGTGCTGTCACCAATCACCTTGCGTGACATTTT
>JAUUEB010471765.1:0-11579 GCA_032362205.1 Clione limacina | reverse complement strand
AATAGGGTAGATAGGTAGGGATTACATTTTTTTTACTCATGATGAACAAGTAAAAAACATCAATAAAATCAAACTGAATGCCAAAAAATGTGATGATCAGTTCAGAATGGGATCTCTTAACAAAAAATGCCTTTGTAACATCTTGAAAACTTCCCCAATTTGTTCCAAATCTTGAAAAATTCTCTCCTAAGGGAGAGGCACTAGGTGAAAGGAGAGAGACGAGATGAAAGGAGATATACTATGAGCTCTACAATTCAAGATTGTATTTCAAAACCATCAAGACTTCAATTTAGTTTTTTAAGTAAGTTATCTAATATCCATTAAATTAAATACATTTTATACAACTAACTATTTGTTCTTTTAAAAAATCAGTTTAATTTTTATGTCATGTGGTATTATTATTTTTTACTAATGACTTACTTATAGTAGAGTATTCCCTGGTGTAAATGCATGATAATGATAGCACAGCGGTATTTCTCCCAAAGATAGTATGGGAAATCTAGGTTTTTAATCCTTCTTAAATTTTTATCATCAGCCTCAAAATACCCTTGTCTTTACAATTTAAAAGCTCATGGTTAATGCTCATCTATTATCTGGTTCTTCTTAACTTTTTAAAGGTTCAATCTTCCTTTTAAAAAGCTGAAAGTACCCTAGATTTTACTCAAATGCTAGTTCATATACAATTTTTCTTCTTCAGATTGAAGAGTGTCATCTTCAATTTAAGTAGATTATAAAGTGTTTACAACACTTTGATGATAATATATAGAATAAATATTAAGTATATTAAATAAAGAATGGTATAATGAACAGACATGGGTACGACACATCACGAAGCCGCAGTCAGCATCTCAAAACAGCATGAAGCCGACTCTAAAAAATTAGAAAACTCTATAAAAAGGTTCTAAACTTTGTTTGCGTGCTTGAAAAAAGGTGAGGGGATTTCTATTTTTTGAATGCTGAGGGGATTTAAGCTTTTGGAAGGTACTGTTGACTATGAACAGAGACAAAATTATTACATATTGATATTGTTCAGAGATCAGTGACAAATAAAGTGAACTAACAAAAGCTTAGTTAACTTTTATGAAACTCGTTGGAAAGGACAGTGTAACTATATTGCAATCTATCAATTACTTTGTCATCTTTGTGTGAATTATGCCTTAACTCCTACATAGCTATGGTACACCAGGATTTGAAACAACAGCTGCTCATGATTCTGATGTATCAGTCAACAGTCTGTTTTTCATCCCTGAAGAGGTAAGATTTTAAGAAAAGTCCTGCCCTTCTTTTATTATAAGTTTGATTATATATAGTGAACATAGTATTGTTTTTTTTAGTACATAGAAAAAAAATACTACAATTGTCCCATAGTACTCCATTTTTGTTGTTTTTTGTTAAAGAGTGAGGGTGGAAGGGCACATTACTGTCTGTTTTCAATGCTTTATGTCACATTTGATCAGTAACATGTATACTGGAAACATTTAAAAAAATAGACATGATGGGAAAAGGGTTCGTGTATGCAATGAATTTGTAAAAGGTTCACCATTGTCTCTCAATTTGTAGGTTTCCATCATAACGGCAGTTAAGACCATTAAATCTGTCATAGAAAATATACTTATAATCTGTTCTACTAAAACGCTCTCAGATTATTAAGAGTTTGTGAATCATGATTTGGTCTCTAAGTGCAAGATTCACAAAACATTTATCTTTGTAATTTTTTTTAACTTAGATTTATTGTCACTTAAATGTGAATTTAAATGCAATTAAAAAACATAAGTCATCTTTTGATGTACATTCTATTGTTTCTGTTTCCAGGGTCGTTTGATCTCTGTGTGCAGTGATGGATCTCTACACTTGTGGGAAATCAACAACAGTGGAGAATCTTGTACCCTAGAGGAGAAGGATGTACAAGTTGAGCCAGTGTAAGGACCTTCATTGAGATAAAGTCTTTGAACAGTAGAAGATTCAATACTTATTGTTTTTGAAAAAAGGGAATAATGAGTTTCATTAATTTGCTCAATAAGCCTGATTTTTAATTAATATGTCATACATTCACATGGACCATTTGTGCCAATTAATGACTGTGTATATTAATATTTTTTTCTCTCATGAGATAAAAGATAATAAAATGTATTATGTCATGAAAATATCGCTTTTCCCAAAGCCCCTACTTTTAGCAAGTACATATTAAGTTCCCTTTGACTCTTGTTTTGATTTTTCCTATTTGCATTGATACACCCAATAAATTTTAAGTTCAACACCTTTTTATAATCATTTTGATAATTTTAAACTTCATTAACACTTTTATATTGCTTACTGATTTGTGAATGTAAAATTTCAGTAAGATCAAGAGTCTGTCAACATGCAGTCAAAGTGCAGATGGTAACACCTTGTATGTTGGTACAGAGACTGGCAATATTCATTTCCTAGATGCCAAGACACTGACAGAAACTGCTGTTGTTCAAATGGATTCCATTATTCAAAAGTAAGTCATGTTCCACAAAAAACATACCTTTTTATTTATGTGGAGATTTTTTTGTTAAGTTGTTCAAAATATTGAGAATCGTTTTTGCTTTGACGTCATTATAACTTGTCCTTTGTTGATAGACACATTAACAATAACATCTTTCAAAACAAATTACTTTTTTAAAGATTAAAGATGTTTTTATAATTGTGACCTGTTTTCACACATACTGTAAAAGACTACTTTTCAAAATATTGTTTCTGCATACCATTCTGCTTATGTCATCTTAAGAGGATAAATATTGTTCTTTCTGGGTGAAGATGTTTTTATATCATTGTTAATGCTTTTTGTCATTTTTTTTCCAGTGTCCCAGAAGACTTCAAAGTAAATCCAGGAGCTGTAGAAGCTATTGCAGGTCACCCTCTTAATGAAGACAAGGTAGTTATCTGCAAATTACTAAATATTAAATTATTACAGTCGACCCCCGCTACAGTGCTGCTACAATGCGAAAACGGCTACAGTGCCATTTTTCTCAAAGCACAGGGTTTTTCCTTAGTTTTTTTTGTTAAAAAGAACTCTACTACACAAATTTCGGACTACACAATTTTTTACCTGCACCAGTTTGTTTATCTTCTATTATTAACCCTGCTAAGGCTACAGTGCAATTTTTATGAGAGGATTTGAAGGAAGACACAAATTGGGTAACTTCATCGCCGAACACGCCTTCCTGACTGCACATGGTGTCACCTCTCTTTTTTCATGAACTTACAAATCACCGTCAAATATTTTTAATGATTAACAGACACGAATTTTTTATTATTTGTTTCCTTTTTATTTTAAAAAGTCAACTGTGTTACTCCAGGCATTAGGAGTAATAGTTTAACCTTATTAAACATACTGTACATGAAATATGTCTCGTTTAGCAAGAACGTGCAAGAGTTTTTTTTATTCATCATTGTACTTGAAACTCTCTACAGTGCGTAATTCACTACAGTGCCAATTTTTCCTTTACATGGAAATTGGCACTGTAATGGGGGTCGACTGTATTTGATTGATACTTTTTAGTTTTGTATATAAATTCACATGCCTCTTTGTATGAAATTTCATCAAAACTTTAACCCTGTGTGTATTTCCAATAGTTTTTTTCAATGTGTATTAAGTCTACAGTCATGTTTTTTAGGACATCAGCCAGCGTCAGTGGAAAATCAATATGGTTATACTTATAGATATGATTCTTTACTGTGCAATTTGTCAGTCTTTGGACTTTAACTAAAAGTAAAATATTCTTATCAAACACAATGACAGCTTTAAAACTCTCTAAGCATAAAATTGGTTGTTTCTTGAATCAATGGAATTCTAGGTAAAGGTTTCGGCCATGTTTATTTCAAAATATATATATCCTTTAATTTGAGAGGGTAGGTGGTATAAGAACAAAAGAGATGGCACACAGAACATTATCAAAAATTAGTTAATTTTTTATATAAATCACAAATATGCTACTGTGTGTGGCAGTCCTTTGGTTTTATGATTTATCTTTTTGTCTCCTCATACTGATCCCTTTATCCATTTTATATTTCCAGCTTTTGATCGGTTTTAACAGAGGGCTGATTGTGTCATGGAACATAGCAGAGAGTGCAGCAGAGAAAACATATACTGCAACACAGGTTAGTACTTATAGTCCATTTATTATTCTCAAATGGTTATTTGCCAGCCCATTACTGTTATAACACAATACAATTTCTTTTGTTTGGACCTAAAATGAAAGATTTGTGTTTTAAAAAAGGGTCTCAAATTTATGTTGAGTTAATTGTGTAAGTTTTACAAAACAGAATGAGAAATGGAAAATAAACCAGCACCAAGTCATTTAACCATGAGAGTGCAACAGCTCCAATAACTGAGGGACTTTGCATCAAGCATCAGTAACTAGAAGTAGTGGTCAACTGCTATATTTGACAATGTCCACTTAATACCTAGGGAGGGGATGAAGAAACATCTATGTGAGATCTGGTGCCTAAAACAACCGCTACTTTGAGTTATTAAGGCATAAAACTAGTCTCAGAACTAAATTAAATAACATGATTTGAAAACCTGGAGATCAATAAATACATAAATGCTCAAATACATTAGAATGGAACCGTGTCTCATCCCTAGTTAAGCACTTGCATTTCAAAAAATAATTTTCCCCAGATCTGATTTTTCTTTTCAAATTTTTTCCCCTGGTTCATGTATGTGCTGAATTTACAGAATTCTTAGATTTTCCCCGGGTTCATTGGAATTAGTCTCTAAATATTGTAAAACAGAGAATAAAATGAGGACAGGTTACAAGAAAGCACTTTTATTTGTCTTTTTACAGATTCTCTTATATTAAACATCAAGTAAGTACTAGATCTTTGCAAAATGAAAGTAAATTCGCGACAAAAAGTACGTAAATTTCAGGGGAAAATCCCTGGGTTGAATATTTTCCCCGGGTCCGAAATCGGACCCTTCGGACCCACTTTTGAAATGCAAGGTTAAGCATATCAAAATTCTTCTTGATTCATCCTTTTTGTACTATTTGTGTCTACGGGTGCAACAAGCTGTGTACTTTTCAGCAATCTTCTTTGATATTATATGTGATATTTTGATTTGAAATAGGTTAGATACAGTGACAGTATGACTGATAAATTAAGACAGGATATTAACTTTTCAATATTGTACCCTGTAAGATGTGATATAATTATTTACTTTACCAACTGTTTTTTTATTTTAACATTTGACACTGAATAAAGATTTTATGTAATCTTTTACTTCAGCAACTGGAATCTCTTACTTGGAAAAGAACTGGTGAAGAGTTTATTAGTGCACACAATGATGGAAGTTTCATTGTCTGGACAGCTGATGAACCATCAGAACCAAAGGAACCTGCCACTACACCTTATGGTAAGTTCGGCTTTTCTTTTTCAGTGGTCACCACCCCAAACAGACTTTAAAATATTAGTTATACTTAAAATTCTTGCGTTATTTGTTTAGCAACCCAATGATATCATAGACTCTTGTTTTTCAGACCAAACTTAACCATATTTAAAGGGATAATTAAACAAGAAAGAAAAGAAACATTTATAGGATTTGGGAAATTAAAAACCTCCCAAGATTGGGGCGTAACAAAAGTAGAGGATATATGAAGAGTTTTGAACATCTTGTCAGAAGGAAAGGTGAGATTAGTATCAGATCTGGAAATGATATAGATAGCCATAGATTACTGCTGTAGTCACCATCATTATTGTATTAATCATTATAAATTTAAGAAAAACAGGCTAGAGAGAAAAGTTTCTTGTAAATAAGGCTGAATATATGAGGGAATCATTGTGGTTGATGTTCACACTTAATTAATTGACACTTTTATCTAAATTGTCAGATAATTTAATTTATTATTGAAAAAATCTTAATTTCAGGTCCTTTCCCTTGTAAAGCCATTCACAAGCTTCAGTGGAAACAGACAAAGAAGTAAGTTCACAAGATTTTTCATGAGATTGCTTTATTGTGCAGGATTATGGGCTATTTGTTGCTGTTATTTTGGCAATAGTTATCATTGTTGTCTTTTTTTCCCAAGCCTAGATTTATAATCTCCTGCTCAAATATTGGTTTTGTTTTTTTCAAATTTGCTAAAAAATGCTGTATGGTCGGTCCAAGGAATACTTTCTTGACAAAATGATACCAATTTTGTGTGGTCTCTTCAAGAATTCACAGGTCTCCAGATGGATTTCATGTCAATACTTTCATAGATCTTCTATTCTAAAATCAACGTTAGATGTGCTTAATCCAACTCAACCTTTAGGTCAGACTATGAGTTAAATTTGATAAAAGATTATAATAAATTCTATGTCATCTTGGTATTCTCTTTTTACCCTGGCTTTAATATCTAAATTGTTATTTTTTGTTTTCAGTGAAGCAATTCAGATCTTCTCTGGAGGAATGCCACGAGCCAGCTACGGCGACAGACACACAGTGAGCATCATGCAGGGTGACAATCACGTTGTGGCAGAACTCACATCTAGAGTTGTGGACTTTCTCACTATTAATAGGGCAGATGAGAAAGATGCAGTTGATACAGGTAATTCAAAAATGATGGAAACTAGACCTGGAATATATTCTCATTGTTAAACTTGTGCTACTTAAGTACAGATTGTCAGGTATGAAAAAATCCTTTTAAGATCTAAAACCAATATAGAAACAAAAATGATACAAATTGAATTGATAAATTAGAATAAGTGTTTTAGAACTCTAAGAATGTTTAAGTAATGTGCAATATCAAACTAGGCATAACATGTTAAAAAGTATATGCTTCTGAATTTAATCTCAATAAGGACATTTTATTCAGGAAGTATCATTTGTTTCTTGCATTAAATGTTTGTCTTATCAAGGCTCTACTAAATCTTTAGTACTGAGAATGATAAATATGTCCTCAATATGAGGTTTTCAAGGTCAAAAGATAATTTTCTTTTTCTTTGACATTAAAACTTTTTTTTTATTTACTAATGACATTTGTTCATTTATTCTAATTGTGCAGGCAGAGATGATCCCCATGCCTTAGTTATCTTGGCTGAGGAAGAATTGGTTGTGGTTGACCTTGAGAATGACTCGTGGCCTACATTCCACCTCCCATACCTCCATAGTGTCCACTCATCAGCTATCACATGTTCCCAACATATTGCCAACGTGCCTCAACAGTTGTGGCAGAAAATTGCTGATGCTGGAGATAACCAGAATAAAAATGTTTCCAAAAGGGTGAGTCTTAGTTTTAGAAATTCTTCTTGTCACAGATGTCAAAGTTAGTTTTCTAATAAGAGTGTTAATGTAACCAGACATTTTTAATGCTTTTGAAAAAAGAGCATTCAGCATGCAACAAATAAAATGGTAACATTGGCCAATGAAGAACAGGGAGGACCATACATTTCAAGATAAAGTATAAAAAAGAATTGTTATTTTCACATACAAAGTGTTTGACTTATTGTTTTCAGACACTTTCTCCTTCAAGAATGTTCTGATAATTTTCTTTCATCATTATCCCATGTGTTTAAAACTTGTAATTTGTATATTTCAGGAATGGCCAATTCAAGGTGGTAAAAACAAAGCAGCAGACAGTGTCACTAATGACCTCTTGTTAACAGGGTAAGCTGACTTGTTGAATTATGTTTAAAATCTCAATTGTCTTGAGCTTATCATGTGTTCATCAGATTTTGGCTGTGTCTAATATGTAATGTCATAACCAGTTTGAATTAAATTCACATCAGTTTAATAATATCTCGTTTTCTTTCTTTAAAACTTTTTTGGTACTCCCAGTGGCTCAATGCCTAAGGTTTCCAGCTTCTGCCTTGGGTTTACAACTCCCGATCATATCATATTTTAAGACATTTTAAAAATGTGATTTTTAGCTGCACTTTGTCTGGCATTTAGAGATATGTGCTGAGACTGGTATGTCCTGTATCAGTATAATGTGACTGTTTAGGATGTTCATGTAGTTCTACACTCTTCATCTTTGTCAGCACATAAAATTATTAAAAAGCACTGTCGCCAATATAACCTACCATATGCTGGTTCAAATCTCCGAAAACCTTACACATATTCTTTACTTATTCAACAGCATTAAAAAAAAAAAACAGGAGCAATTATTCTTGCATTATCACTTGTTAAATATTGTTTTGAATTATCAAATTATTGACACAATTAGATGTAGACCATTAGATAACATTTTGTTATTGATTGAATAGTATTAAATGTTATGTTTATTCTTTCTCTCTTGGCAGACATGAAGATGGCACTGTTCGTTTCTGGGATGCATCAACATCCAGTCTTAAGCTTATGTACAAATTGAGCACATGTCCAATCTTTGGTATAACAGATTCATCTAATGGAGCATCCAGTCCAGAAGAGGAAGAATGGCCTCCGTTTAGAAAGGTGAAATATACAATTATCTTTTGACTGTAATAAGGTGGAATACCTGTAGATAGTGAATACTGCCATCTAGTGTTTTGGGCGTGGATTATTATTCTCATTCCCATAAGTGATTTTTTTACAAGTACTAGCTTTTATTTGTTATATTTTGCAAAGCTTAACTCCATGAAAAAAAACATGAGTACAGTAGGTATTCAGCAGTCAGCATATGTTTTTGTTACATTTAATCATTGTTATCTTCTTTTAATTCAAATTGCAGGCAGTGTACTATTACTTTTTGAATTAGTAAATCAAAAGAAGTTTTAATTCTTGTCAATCCTTATGTTGAAAAATTTGTTGTTGAAGGTATGTTCAGATATTTTTGGGGGATTTCACCAATTCTTTGATTTTAAATGATTTGGTTATAAACATGCAGATAACATTTCTTTAATGTGTTCTTCATTGTAAATTTTCAGGTGGGTACATTTGACCCATACAGTGATGACCCCCGCCTGGCTATACAAAAGATGGCTCTCTGTCCGCTAAGTGATACACTTGTAGTAGCTGGTTCAGCAGGACAGATTCTTATCTTTAATATGGAGAGACAGGAAAGAGAACAAGACCTCAAGGTATATATTATAACCTTATTACCACATCTATTAAATCTTTATTGATTGTTTTAAAATAAAGGTACCTGCTTTAGTTGGCAACAGATTAAGTAAAGTTTGGATAAACCTTGCACAGCTTAAACATTTATTTTAAGTAGACTCAAAGAAATGAGACACCTTTTCAAGCCATCTGTGGACAGCAGTGGAAGTTGTCGAGTGACAGCACTGGAGTACCTCAAAATCTGCTGCCCCCATTATAGAATTTTTCTTTGTCAGGCAGACATGGGAACGAAGCAGTTTAGGCTTCGGCTTCATCCTGTTTTCAAAGACAGGCATGGCATTGGCTTTGTCCTTTTTTGGAAGACAGGCTTTGTGATATTTCCAAAAATCCTGGAATGTTTATTCATTAAACAGGTGTTTTTCTTACTCCAAATCCATTCAAAAGTGTTTAAAGGTAAACTAGAATTTACTAGACACTGTTTTAAAGGTACCTAACACTTTCTTTTACAGAAATAGGATCATTTAACCTTTTTATAGAGTTTTCATAAAACAAGGGCTCTGGCTTTGTTATTTTTTAGAGCCGGATTGGGCTTCGTGATGTTTTGAGATGAAGGCCTCGGCTTCGTGATGTGCCAGGGCTGCGGCTTCGTACACAAGTCTGATGTCAGGGCCCCCCACCTTGTAAATTTTCTATCCCCCCTCTTGTCTAATTATCATGGATTCGGCACAGGAGTTGTCCAGGAAAGATCTTAAATCCTCTCTTTAGATTATCTAGAGATCCGCTATAAAAAACAAGATAGTTTTATAAAGCTGATCTGATAATGAAGTGTCCTTTTATTAATCATTATCTGAAGATTTTAATCTTATATTATTTGACTTGATAACTTAGCATTTTATTAATGTGTGTATTTCTGTTGGTGTTTACCCCCAGGAAGTAAAAGTGAACATCATGGAAGACCATGAAGGTTTTGTGTGGAAAGGTCATGAAGCTTTAAGTTGTAAGACTGATGATCTCAAGTATGCAGCAGGATTTCAGCCCACTTGTATCATGCAGTTAGACCCTCCTGCTGCTTGTACTGCTTTAGCTCTTCATTCAGAGTGGCAGTTGTAAGTCATATCTTTTTTATTACCTTTATTGTTCATGGTATTTTTTTTTTTATTGATTTGATGTTTGTTACTATTAAGTTTTTCTTTATAAAATAACTTTAAAATATTGCTGTGCATTCGTTGGTTGATAGGATAAAAAATAGTAATGAGCAACAAATGCTGAAATTTTGACAGACAAATTTGAATTAAAGAAAAAAGCGTCAATCATTTTACATAATGATATGCTCTGAATCCAGATAATATGAATTGCCTAGGGTTTCCATGGGGCATTGAATGCTTGTATTTATTAGTCATGCTAACCATCCCTGATTTTCATGGACTGTCTCTCACATATTTCACTTTTTTGCCTACATGCATATTTATCATATTTTTTCCAATTCAAATCCTTTTAAGGCCAAACAAAAGAGGCCTGCTTATATCAGACCGACACTACCGTAACCCTGACCCTAGCAGTTTTTTTTCGATTCTGAAATATTTTTTTTATCGAATTTATGTTAAAATGTTCTATTCTGAACTGATCATCACATTTTTCGGCATTCAGTTGGATTTTGTTGTTTCTTTGACTTGTTCATCTCGAGTAAAGAAAAATTAAATCCTTACCTACCTACCCTATTTTGTTTGGCCATGTTAGTGGAAACAGACATATTTTTTGTCTTATATAGGGGAATCACAAGTAATACTTGAGTAAAGTTCCAAAATAATGATTAGTGTCCCTTGATCAGATGAATTGAATCAATGTTCCTGGATTAGGGTTTGGAAAAGTTGATGATATTTATGTAATATGTTCTATTAATTTTTCCTTTTTATGTTTACAGAGTTGCTGCTGGAACAGGTCAAGGTTTCGCCCTTTTGGATTATGCACAGAAGAAAGAAGTTGCAACCAGATGTACCCTCAACCCAAGTGGTAAGTTTTTCTATCTCTTTTGTTCACTATGATTATTTATCCCCGCAAATAAGTCAATATGGTGATGTCCTTATCTAGTGATATTTAGACCATTACATGTATGAACTTTGGAAATAATCTTTTCTCTAAGGGGTTATTTTCCCAAATTAACTGGGACTACATTATTTATCTCTTTTTATTGTTCCAACAGATTTAACAGGCACTTCTGAATCAGCCTCCATGTCAAGAGGAAAATCTTTAAAGAAATCGTTGAGAGAATCATTCCGCAGACTAAGAAGGAGACGGTCAGAAAAAAGACAAAAAGAACAGAAAGTACCGAAAAAAGAAGAAAAGAAAGAAGGGTAATGGTTAACATATTATTTTATATTAATTAGTCAAACTTACTGCATTGACAATGTGATGGGGGCGCAAGAAGAGAGGTTTTTTAAAGTTCTAGTCACAAGATGATACCAACTTTAAGGGTTTTCAAATAGACATAGATGTGCTTAATAAAGAAGCTGAGAGGATAAGTGTCAAATAGACATAGATGTGCTTAATAAAGAAGCTGAGAGGATAAGTGTCAAATAGACATAGATGTGCTTAATAAAGA
>JAUUEB010471754.1:0-11580 GCA_032362205.1 Clione limacina | reverse complement strand
AAAATGCCCTAAATTTGCTATAAATTATTTCAAAAATTTCGGCAATTGATTAAATTATATCCAAAGTTGTACCCCCCCCCCCATTTCAAAATCTTTTCTACGCGCCCTTCTGGCATTATATGATGTTTGCAAAGTGTGGTCACCCGATGTCTGTATGTTGTGACTAGGACAAATTATATACTAGTCGTTCTTTTCCCCAACTACACCCTGTATTAGTATTAGGCAGCAGGGAAAATAGTTTAGTCATACCACAGTTGATTTAACCTAACATGTGTTGATTGAGACGCTAAAAACCTTTAACATTTTCAAATAATTTATGCAAATAATGATGAACACCTTTGTTCTCATTCTGCAGGTAACGGGTCAATTGACTTTGTCCCCGAGTACGTGAAGACGATGGTGGTTCACGACACATCCAGAGAAGCCGCCATGGAAGACTTCAGAATTCATGACGCAGACAATGACAAGTTTGTATCAGGTCAGTTAATGTTGTCATTCACGTCAGTTTTTAACTTTGAATAACAATAAAAATACCCTCTAACATTATTTACAGAAATCTAAAAAAGTATTTGGACCAACCTGAGCAAAATCCATGTCAAAGCTTTACTATTTCAACATAGCGTTTATTCATGAATCTTAAGAGGTTGATAAAAGTCATATTGGGCATCCTAAGACATTTCTGGTGTTATACAATTTTGAGTTCTGAAAGAATTTGTGGTTGGTTATTTTACGAAAAAAAATAATATGATGTTTAAAAAGATGTATATATAATTTATCTATACTGGCTGACAAAAGAAGCTCATCAAAAAGGACAGAAACGTTGAAACCTGGCCATCAACTTATCATGATTTCCTTTTGCCAACAAAAAGAAAAAAATCTCAATTGAAATGCAGAGTCCTCTTTTGCAAAAAAGGCTATAATAAATACCAAAACTGTGTAAGTGACAATATTATGCACTGATAAGCGTCGTTTTTGGACTATCTAGATGCTAAAGCATCGAAAATAAAGCTATGTCTTCGAAAACAGTTAATTTACTCAATCCTTAAGTTTAATGACACATTTTTTAAGACGTTTCTGTTACTTTTGGTGATTTTTTAGATTTTCAGATAATTCAATTCTGTAGAGTACATTTCTGATTCCGTTGTCAATGTTTATGTAGTTAAAGAACTCTGATGTCATCAAGTATTCCGACAATATTATGTCCCCAGTTCCAGAGATGATGTATGTAGCAAAAGCCCTCGGTATTCCACATGAGTATGCTCTTGAATCCTACATGTCCGTAGACGCCAACAGAGACGGAAAGCTGTCTTTTGACGGTAGGTCCTTACTCAATCGGTTATATATTTATGTCAACACGAAATTGTTCATACCTCATCCCACAACCAGTTGCCCATATCTCACCTATCATTCAGTTTCTCATACTTAGTATCACACAGTTATGCATGTCGTCGTTATTTTCATTATTTTGCTTATATCTTAGCCATTGCAAAGTTTCTCACATTGAATAAATTCCTATGTTGCTCATGTCAAAGTCATCACGAAGTACTTCTTATTAAATTCGTAATTTAGTTGCTGAATATAAATCATCACTCAGTATATAACAGCCGAGTTATTATGTAATTGTGAATATTAAAAACTCTTAATTGGTCGATTTTAATTTATTACCACTATCTAATTCATCACTTAGTTTTCAAGTTTAAGACATTACTACACTGTAACTTCTACTATACGTGTTCAGTCAGTTTCTAATTTCTAAATCAGACTTTTTAATTCTTTATTCAACACTCTTTTATGAATATCAATACAATTTATTCAAATCATTTTCATAGCGACTTATTCACTTTCTTCTTTACCTACATGTACAAGCCTATATCTACGATGTACCCTACTAATTATTTGTTATTTTTGTTCATCTGCAGAATTCAAGACTCGATATATGATGTAGTCAACGCTGCAGACGTTGGCCTAAAGGCTGTATGTGATCAAACTATTTTTGGGACGAAGTGGAAACACAGAATTTTTCATTGTTGTTTGTATAGTAGACATTTTTGATTGTGATTATCACTTTATTATGTCCAGAGTCCAGACAGCCAAGATACTCAGACTTATAAACTATATGAATCAATTTCAACAATAGCTGATCACGCACATACGATCGAATCAATCAAACTCATACTTGTGTTGTACTGAATTATTATCTTGCATTAAAGCGAGTTATTTATGTCACTGTTACAATCATATAACCTTTTCTCACAAGTAATCTGGCATTCTGCAAACAAAATCCCTCGCGAAATGGGGTAATATTTTAAGAAAAAAATGGGACGTAACTAGGTATATTATAACATTAACAATACGAGTACTGTTTTTCTAGATCAACGCGTGCCTCTGCGACAGAATTAAGTTTGATAGAGCAAAAAAATACTATATCACACTTCTAGATGTTTTGAAACAAAGACAACTCATTTCTAGAATTGTTGGGAACAAATACGAAAGCTAATTTTCATTATTTTCAAAAAACAGTTGCTTGCAAAAAAAGAATTTTACATCGCAAAAAAGGATTTAACAGTATATGATGATAAAATGGCTGAATTAAGAATATCATATGAATTTTGATTATAATAAATCATCTCTAAATGTTCACTTCTACAATGTGAAAATAACGCTTTTATCACGCTTCTTTCCAAATGCCTTTTTTAAAATAAATTTTCAAGCACAACTATTTCTGATTTCATCATTATCAAGGAGAACTTAAATGTATCACGCTTCGATATTTAATTTGCTGTGTAAAATATAAATTTGTAAGTTAATAGGAAGGGTTCTAACATTTTTAGAAAGGAAAGGTAAAGATATATATAGATATCAGGAAAATACACACGGATATACTGAATCAATTGTGATAGAGACAAATATGTGAAGTTGGTGGATGGTGCAATGTCACAGGTAACAGATCCAACTTCAGCAGAGAGTGACAGTGACAAATTTACCGGGACGGAAAGCTCAACGACGACGAAGACCCTCTTGACATTTTGCAATCTTCCACCAAAGATGTACATTTCATTTAAATAAAGTGTTTGAAACTTCCTGTTCGCCCACTTTTAAGTCGCTTATGCCGTAACTGCAAACTAGCTTCAGTAAAACGGCGCTTTGACACGAAGTGGACAATTGAACATATAGGTAAATACTCAAGATCAGAATTAAAAATCAATGAATGTACCAAATTACAACAAAAGTAACAATGTCCATCTGGGTATATCTACTAACAAATTGCCAATATTTCGGGTCGATTTAGTCAAATTGTGGCTTTTATCCCGTTACATACAAATATAGCAAGCCACAAACAGACTTCAATTTTTATTATGTAGATAACATACAAGTAGATTAAGCAGAAATAGACATCAATTATAATAAAAAACAACACAAATCAACATTCAAATCCATGGATTTTCTTATTTGAAAGAGGGACAATAAAGGTTCTGAATATATTACAACCATTGTTTGTTTTATGTTAAGCAAGCAGTTGTGACATGTGAAAATTTGAGCGGTGCTACAGTGGGCGATGGAGTCTGCTTTTGTCAGGTATTACAATCATGGCCTAAGAATTTTTAAGATAGTTAAATGAGCAGCACCAATACCATGTGACTTATTGACCAGGTGTCAGTATAACATGACTAGGCATTATGTGAGAATTGTATTACAACTTTTGTGAAATACTGCTACCAGTCAAGGGAGGCAACTGATGACCATCTATCTGAAATGATTTGTTTGGGTTAATTCACCTGTACCGGTTTCGGTATTTTATGCTGTCAAAACTGTTCAGGTGCCTCCTAACGTCCAAGTCATTGTTATGGACTTTGCAAGAAATACTTTAGACACATATTAGATCACTAGACCGGTTAGGAGTATGGTCTTGTGTTTACTCTTTTGATTCTGTCGTGACTGCCAGAAGACCTGCATATAAACTGGGCCTGTTGAGGCGATTGAAAGGAGTCAGTTCTTCAATTTCTAATACAGTTACTGAAAAAGAAAAACTGATTGTCGATTTATAATTTCATTGCAGAATAAAGTTTCATCGCATAATTGGCATCAGAGTTCACATTCATTGCATACTTTTAGTGAAACCTTTAATAATTGTGATTTTCTCCTCATGCCGTATGGTCATAATAGAAGAAATGCCCATGCAATAAATATAAGCAATAAGGCTTTACAGGAAGCAGCATATAATATAAGAGGGCGAGGCTTAAAATACCAGGAAGCAAAACACAGCACAGGAAAATCCCAAAGTTCATTCTCATTTATGTCTTCGACTACATTGTTTGCACACCAGTGGTTCACAGAAAGTCTTAAATAAGACATTACTATTGTATTCGGGTGCCAAAATACGGATATCGTAATTGTTTTTCCTTACTTCCTTACTTTGCTTATTATTTCTGCAACGTACGTAAATGTTGTTAATTTGAAGAAGATCACTAAACTTTAATGAGATAGGCCATGTGGAATAAAATGAATACTTCCTGACTGAGTTCTTCTACCCAATTTATGGCACACTCGTTTGATATCGATCTCGTTAAAATTCGATCGATATTCATTCATCAATATCAAACTTGTGTGCCATAAATTTGGTAGAGGAACTCTGCAATCATCATTTGAAAAAGGTTAAACCTTCTCCTGTTGTACAGGAGCTTAAATATAATCTCTATGTTGACATTTTTTTTCCTGGAGTGTAACATCATTCGTGAGCCTTATGACGTAATGACTTTACTTATGGCAAATGGTGTTCTAACAGCTGTGTTGTAGGAGCAATGCTAGATTCCGTAATATACAAATTAAAATTGTGAATTTTCTGAGGAAAATAAAAATGGATTGCAGCCGAGAATTCCTTTAGGTTTAGGTTAAAGATCCTACTTATTTGGTACCAGAGGGTTGTTGGCTAAAAAAGCATTATCCTCCATATTGTGGTTGACTTAATTTGTATGCTTACTGTTGAATGTCAAGAAGACAAAGAGCCAGAGTGGCCTCTTTCTAAATATTGCAATACTCCAGAAGATGTACTTGTATCACATTAAGTTTGTAGATTATGCTTAAACATTGAAGTACATTCAGTAAGGCTTTGAGAGTGATTGCTTGGGTTTGAGGATTTGCATACAATGCATGTCCTACCTGTGAGAGTAAATCTGTCAACCTTACACTTGAAGAGTTGACAATTGCTAAACTCAAACTGTTTATTTATATTTTTATATAGCAAAGATATTCAGTGTTGGACAGTCTCAAAAGTTGTTCGAGAATATCTAAAGCTTCTGACATTATTAAGTTGAGTCAGTTTTTTTGGTCTGCTGGTTTATTGCGAGTTGGTAGATGCTTGTATAGGATGGATGTTTAATGACTGTAGAAAACAAAACAATGTGCTGCAAATGGAAATCAAGTTATAGCTTATCTCATAAGGGACATACCTTTCAAACAAAAAGTATTGCAACAGTTGTTTCCCTTTGATCCAATGATTTGACTGTTTTATTTCATTTTTTTCATCCAAAATATTTTATGTTTTTGCTTTCATTTTTCTTTCATTCAATAACAATCACACAAAATGAAACAGATTTGCAGTATCTGTTACCACAACACATATTTTTCAGTTAATCTGTAACAAAATAACAACATTGAGGTCTTTGGTACAAAAGTCTTTGAAAATGTCAACTAATGACTTACGGTTAGGTTGACAGAGACTAAATGTATCATCCTACTTACTTCAATTACTAAACACCTCTTCATAATTCTAAAACCTCATTTTGATTTTGATTCAGTTTTCCATCAGTTAATGAAATATACCGTTGATATGAGCATTAGCTACTTGAATTTGAATTATCATGATTTAGACCACAGTAACAGATACATGCCACTTTTTCAAGTGTCCTAAGCTTAGGCTAGAGAATTGGTTGTGCTACTTTCGGAAAGCTTTGTAGGTTGGACACTTTGAGAGATATATTGAGAGGGCTTTGCAATGTATGTCAGAGTTACATCTGGAGAGTGTTTTACAAAACTTAGTATTTGCACTTCAAAAACTCAGATTTCTTAAGCTCCATTTTTGCAGTTTTTCAAGTGAAATTACAGGAGTTTTGTAAAAATGCTCTTTAATTATTTGGTGGAAATTACTTCTGTATTGAATTTGGTATAAAAACAGATTGAAACTTTACCAAGAAAAACTTTGGATGAGGTAAAAATCATCTATGACAAATTAGTCAAATCAACAGTTAAAAACAATTACATGCGCAAAGAGAACTTAAACCAATGCTCTTTTCACATATAAGTATTTCAACTTAACACAAACAACAAAAGAACTGAAAAAACCTCAGTAAACCTAGTATAAATACCAAGGATTAATTTAGAAGCAGAGCATTAAGAATTAGAATTAAGGTCAATTATTTAGATATAAGTATATTGTTTAAAAATGTAGTAACATTGCATCAGTATTATATTCACTTCCATAGTAGCAGCATGAGAGGTTGATTTATGAAAGAGACATTTTTTAAGTTTTTCAGGTAATAAAATCAAACTTATTATGGATAAAAAATCCAGTATAAAAGGGTAAACATCTATTCTTGTTTCAATAAGATTCCAGCTCAAAGATGTTGTTTAAGGTACAAATATATTATGTTCCAAATGTTTTTTGAACCAGAGAAACTCATCCATGAATTCACAAGTTTTGGTGCTAGAAAACCATGTCCTTGATTTGCTATATACTTAACATTGACCGACACTTTAGCTTCTCTGAGCCTTGAGGCATAAAATAGTCCATCATCTCTTAAAACATCATATTCCCCTACAACGATTAAGGAACGTGGGGCTTTGGATAAATCCTCAGCTACCAAAGGAGCTAAAAATGGATTTGAGATTAAGCCATCCAGCTTTGCTGCCACGTCTCTGTCGTATTCTTCTCTTGGAGGTAGAATGTTTTTCTCTACATAATTATCTTTTGTGAAGTTTGGCAGTTTATGTTCTTGTAAGTAGAAAGAGTGAAGAAGTTGTTGCGGCGGTGACAGGTGTTGGTTGTTAAGGCAGATCTGCATCAACTTTTTTTCTGGCTTGAGACCAAGATAGGACAGCCAGGAACGAAGCATCATGTCCCTGTTGATTTAAATAAAGAGTTAATTAGTTGATAACTAAAATTATAAGATTTACTGTACAAGATAATACAGTCAAACTCAACTAAACCAAACACGCTTAAACCGGATTCATGCTTTATCAGAACAAATAGCTGACTACTATTTTTTTTATCTTTATTTTTGTTACTTTAAAAAAATTATATGAGCCATACAAAATCCTGCTTCCCAAAAATGCAGTTGAAGTGAGTGTGACTCTAAATAATTTAATGTTAAAATAACAGACATTGAAAAACATTTCAGACCACGGCAATAGATGGTAGATTATATTGAGGAATAAAGCATCTTGTCACTGTTGATTAAAATAGAGAGTCAATTATTAAAATTCAAACTCATTTAAATAGATTTAAGCTTTATTGAAACAAAACTGGACACCCTATTTTTTCTTTTTATCTTTCTTACTTTCAAACAAATAAAATAATTGAGGAAAAACTAGTAAAGGAAAAGAGTTCATTTTTATATGACTCCGACAACACTCTACAGTGGATTCCTGAACATTCTGGCATTCATGGAAATCATGTTGATGACTAAAGAAGAACATCTCAGAATTACATTTCTATACTTCAATTTAATCTCTTTTTCTCTATACAGCCACTTCCCATCTTTGAGTAAGTCCATGTATTCCCTTCCTGTAAAACACTTCGGGTTGGTTTTCTTAACCAAGATTTCACGGCTGATTTCAGCTCCACATCATCTTCATGATGTTTGCATGGTTAGGGTTGCGATAGTCTAGTGGTCAGCATACTCAACTCTCACCTGAGAGGTAGTGGGTTTGAGCCCTCGCGTCGCCACTAGTAATTTTCAGTAAAAACCTTGGGAAAGTATTGTCACCCTACTATTTCCCACTTAGCGCTGCCCTGCGGCAACATGCAATGACCTAAAAATCATCATTGTAAAAAGTGCCCTCACAGGACATAAAAACCCCCTAGGGAAAAAAATTATCAAATTATCTTTATGCTGATTCTAAAGAACTGAACAGATGGTATTCAGAAGGAGCTAAGTCAGGGAAGAAGGGTGAGTGTGGTACAGTTGTCCAGCCTAAGGATTCATTGGTCTACCTTGTCATGGCGTTGGTGAAGCATGTGGTTTTGTCATGGTGAAAGAGCATTCTGTTCATGTCCAATACAGGTCTAACACTTCGAATCCCGTTCTTGAGCTTCTTTAATGTTTTACCCACCTGCATACAGTTGAACAATCTAATAATTGTTCTTTGTAAACATGTGTTAGTCTTATAGCGATTTCTGACTGATTTAAATTCAACTTCAGCTCTTTGTTTACTATGAACAAACTGTTATAGGGGTACCCCTTTTGAAGTAATGTTATTCCCTTGGAAATAAACAATAAATGAATTTGAAATAATTGGGTTCGAGAGTACACCCAAAAGTATGTTCATTAAAATTTTCTTCTTCTTCTTCTTCTTCTTCTCGTTTGTCAAAAAAAATAAAAAATTTCAATGGGGTCGATTCACAAATGGTCAACACCTTAAAACATGACTGAGAGCACCTTGTAAATTGGTCATGGTCAGTGAGCTTTTCTCACTAATTGGCAGGTATCAATACCACCTCATCTTGTGACAGATATTGACTGTTCATGAATCGACCCCATTGATTTGAAGTTTAATAACTTGATGTACTACAGTCTGTTCATTACATTACTTCCTGACTAACCTAGTAGGTGTAACATTCATCATTAAAGTCTTTTTGCATCATGTCCCAGTCCTCTTTGCCAATTCTTTTGTCTTTTCCACTTTTTTTTGGCCTTAAAAAGTTGATTTTTAATTTCCTGTCCACTACTATCTATTTGATGACCCCTTTTTGTTCGTATTAACTAAAGGTCCAGGTGTTGAAATTGAACATCATAATAATCCTTAAAAAGTTGATGACATTTTGGAGTCAACTTATCAAATGAATAAAAATTGGCAAGATTTTAGTGTTTATTTTAACTGAGATGTTTTTTGTTTTGGTTATTAAGGAAATAATCTGGGTTTATAGTCCTTGATGATAGGAAATTTTTGTTGAAGGAAAGTTCGTTGAACACTGTATCTACTGTAGTGGGAAGCCTTTGTAATTCCCCCCTCGGGAAGAGCAGTGCTCCCATTAACATCTATGGTAAACTATGGTAAATGATTATAGAATAATTGTGTTGAGAAATTAATTTAACTTCATAACCATTGTCTTTCCTCTCCTGTGCATATGGTCTGAGAAAAATGTTTTAATGGCAAAAATGAAACATTTTTCTGAGAAAAATCCAGTTTCACCTTGAAAGCAGTGAATTGTGAGCATTTTGTCTATATGAAGGAGTGTCAAACTGTGTGGCCTGTAACGCAGGCTGAAGGAGAAGTTGAAGCTTGATGGTGGGTGTGTAGCTTGGGTCTTCCTCTGACAATCTCAGGGACACTGCGGCTGCCAGGTTCCCACCACTCCCGTCACCTGAAAATATACATTTAATATTCAAGTATTTGTATCAAACATTCAAAAAAAGTTGTCCTACTCCTCTTGAAGGAATAAAAATTGATGCCATGTATACAGCACATAAACAGTCCTTTAGGCACTTAACAACCTATACGCATGTGTTGATGGCTGAGTGTCTCCAGGACCTGAACACACAAAACACAGCATGGAAATACGGTATGGAGGAGAAAGAGCTCAGAGTGAATAAAAGATGTTTGCAGCAACTCAATCTTCTGCCCCTATCGTAAGCGCTAGATCCATGGCAGATGCAGTAGGCTCAAAGTAGATCTAAACAAGGCAGTGGACTTTAAATGCCAAAAGTGTAGTATTAACACTCCACATGATGACCTACCCTTATTCCAAATCAAGTCAACCTAGCTGAAAACAACCTTGAAGTGGTGGACAAGTTCTGCTACCTAGGAGACATGCTGGATGCGGGTTGTGGAGCAGAATCTAGCTTTTACTTTTTGAAAACCCAAATTCATGATTTATTCATATTTTTTTCTTGTGTAAAAACAATAGTTCCAGCTTGCTCTCAATTGAAAGCATACTAAGACACCAAAGTGACATATTAAATTGATGTAAAAATCATTTTTTATCGCCATAACTTAATAAATATAAAAAAATCAAATTAATCATGATTTGAATCAAATAAATCAATCTATTTTTTTTTTTAAATCCCCAATCCTGGTCCTCACCTGCTACAGCGACTCTAGTAGGGTCCACACCCACAGACTCTGAATGATGCAGTAGAAATCTAGTAGCCTTCAGACAATCATCAAATGGAACTGGAAATGGAAACTCTGGAGACTTACGGTATCTGGAAAAAGACACATAATATACACATGCCTTTTAATATTGAATGGTATACTTCTTTTAGGGGAGGGGGAATTTGTGAAAGATTAGATTTCCGCATGCTTCTGCTGAATACATTAGCCATACAGAGAACTTCATCATCATCATTATCATTTTAAGTCTATTTGTCCATGCTGCATGGGTTAGACTGTTCTCAATGCAATGGCAGTTCTCCAGGCATCTCTGTTTAGCGCTAGGCTCGGGTCAAGGCGGGTTTCTCTTAGGTCTTCTTTGACCACCTCGTCCCATGACTTTGGGGGTCGGCCAGGGCCAGGGTTACCATTAGTCATAACTTTTGGAATTTTATGTCAGGCACTGACTGGTTTCTGTCGATGCAGTTCGTATTGGTGACCCCACAAGAAGTAAACTCTGACAAGACAAAGAAATAAGTTTAAAAAAAAGTCGCCATCACGCAAAACATTTAGTAGCTTACATATCTAAAGCATGCAAACTTGGATGCTGAGTACTGGGGTGTTACGCATGGTATCTAGTGCACATTGACTGGGGTGTTACGCATGGTATCTAGTATCTAGTGCACATTGACTCATCGATGAGAACTGGGGTGTTACGCATGGTATCTTTACCTAGTGCACATTGACTCAATGACATTTTGGACCAAGTATCATGTCTAGCAGAACTGTCTGGACTTGAATCCAAGATGTTTCACATGCAAGTTGAAAATGCTACCTGTAAAAGACCATAAGCTCTGTTTATTTGCAAAAATTGGACCGATAGTTAAAATACATTTTGAATATTCACATGTTGCGAAGAAAAAATACACAAGGCAATATACAAAGATAGATTTTTATTTTCAATTTAGTTTCATTAAGACAAAAAATGCTAACAAGAATATTGTGCAAGAAATAAAACAATGACTTTGTGCATTTCTTTAACCAAATGTGTTGAAATAAACAAAAGATTTTCTGTAAAACAATTTTTTCTTCTGCTTTTCCGCTCAAAACAATTGTTTTCATTTGTAATTTTCCCATGTTAAGTGATTCAAAGAGGCCAACTTTGCAATGTTATGAAACAATTAAAATCTGACTGTCACAAAATCTACATAAGATGTTTATTTATCTGTGTGTGTATGCATTGGGATTACAGCCACAGTTTTGACTCAATCG
>JAUUEB010471753.1:0-19842 GCA_032362205.1 Clione limacina | reverse complement strand
CACACTCACACTCACACACACACACACACACACACTAACACACACACACACACACACACACATACACACACACACACACACAAATACACACACACACACCAACATACATATATATACGCACACACACACACACACACACACACACACACACATACACACAAACTCACACATACACACACATACACATATACACACACACACATATATACACATAAACACACACATACACACACACATACACACATACACAATAAAAGAGATGTACTTTTTTTTAGCATGCAGACATAGTTTTACGGGTAATGAAAAGTCATTATCATGTATCGACAGTATTATACAGTTCATGATTTTACCTGATGGTTCTACTGGTGAACCTGAAAATAAGAAGACACATGATGAAAAGAAAGAAAGAAACATTGATTAAAACAAAAAGATAGCATAGTGAATCAGACACACGTGAAATATTTATTTAGATATGCACGATACGTAATTGTGTTATAAGATTTATTAAACTTATGTTGAATACTGCACATCTATATTTTGAGACGACATATATTACCTCATTAGTGTGAAAAGACAATAATTATCGAATGAGATTTGATATTTCATATGGACGTGGCTTTAATTATATGCTTTTTAATTTTTTTAAAGTTTGCATTATTTCATTTTATATCGAAACGATTTCCAAACGTTATTTTAATCGAAATTTGAAGAAAGCTTTCCAACTTAAGAAATTTAAGACAATTTATGAGTATATACGAATATGAAATACACACGCTTAAAAGACATAATTAATTGATTTACGCTTGTTGATTTTCATTAAGGTTATTGTGAAATGTCACATCAACGTTGTATGAGTACGCGTTCATACGAAATGGTAATTAATAGCTCATAAGACGATCAAGATATGCTTATTCTCAAGGTAACTTCATTTGTTAGTTTTTGAGATGATACATTTGACTTACAATGAAGGCAGTATTTGTTTCTGACCATGTATTTCTCGATGTTCTACACTAACTAGTTGACAGCATAAGAATAATCAATTCCTTACTTAAAAATCGATACTCAGCACCAAGTGCCGTATTAAAATGCGTAAGTTACTCGTTACATGATTTCCTTTTATAATGATGAACGGAATTGAATTATAATTTATCTACTCGATTGGTTTAAAATGTGATATTAAACAATATAGCCTCTGATGTAGTGCAACTTGACTTGCCATCGTATATTCTTGTAATATGCCGGAAATTGTTCTGTCAAGTGAGAAACAACTGACAAAACAATCACGTCAGATGATGTGAAAAACAAAGAATTGAATCTTTCACCAAGCTGTTTTATCACACCTCAGCAGGTAACCATAGGGATCTAAGATCTGTATGTACTACAGGCGAACGACTAATTGATCTAAAGATCGCGTTGTTGGCGTATGTTGTTAATCACTGAAGTATGGATTTATATGATGTTAATAAATCTTAAAAGGATGCTGGTCTTTGATTCGTTATATAAAAATAAAACATGCTTTGTATACACATCACGTCATTGCCTAAGTAACTAACAAAAAGGTGCGGAAATAAATAAATATAAGACACAGTAACAGGCTCAAACATTTTAAACAACACAAATAAAACTTCTTTTATCACACCAAAAGATGGCATACCTTAGAAATAACTATGTTTGTGGGAAGTTAAAGGGAAAGCAATGAAGAGCAGACCCAGAAGAGAAGGACATAACACACTGCCTTAAAATGAGTGTTACACAGACATAACGACTGGCACACCATTTGATTGCATACATAGACTTAGACAGTATCAATGAAAACAAAATCAACTCATGATAAATATTATATTTTGGATGCTTTTGTTTCAATACATTAGATTATAGTTGCCGGGTAAATACCATGTTTTAAAGTAAGGAGCAGGATGTATCAATATTATAAAGGAATCAAAGTTCCAGTTGTGATACAAGAGATATGTTAAAACGTTCCAAATGAACTTACATTGATGTAAACAATTAAGAAAAATTAAGATAGACATTGCAATAAAAATGCATTATACAGGTCAGGGCTATGGAATAATAGGATGTCCTTATTGTTATAGTTAAAATCAATGTGTTTTTTTATATGCGTGTACACAATGTTCAGCTCACCTATGACTTTGAGTTCAATATATCTCACAAGTTTTTCCTCATCACTAATCCTGCACTCATACGTCCCTGCATGATCCGACACAACTTGCTTTATCACTAAGTTCCATTCAGACACTTCGCTAGTTATTTCTTTGAAGTTTAGCTTCAAATTTGCGTTTTTGACCAGGGTCATTGCTCCCACAGACATGAAGTGGTCTCCGTTAACCTTCTTCCATGTCACCTGGGGATTTAAATACTTATTTCTGAAAATGTAAAGCCAATTAAGTGTTAGCCAGTTCAATTCTGGTTATTTGAGTGTCTAGTGTACTTCATGAAATTATAAAATATAGCATTGAATGTTATAAAAACAGAAAAAAGGGCGCACAGATTCTCAGTCAAAATAAAATAATTGGAAGAGAAAGGGTCTTCCCCGGGAAGGTTAGAAAGGTAATTCAATTTTCAGCAGATAGCTAGATCAACATTTCTTGGGAAGGCATATATATATTCCATTTATTTTAATGTCACTTGTTTGGGGATTGTTCAATCATTTTGTCTTTTAGCTTCTATCGTGGCCAGGGCGATTTCCTTAGCGGTCAAAGAAATGTCCTTGGCTCAACCAGGCGCAACATTATTGCAAAAGATCAATCATTCCCTAACAAACTATAATTGTTATTTGCTTTGAGGCAAGAGCATGTTTGTCATAGTGACGTCTGTGACAACGTTCATTGTCATGATGACTTATTTGAATTTTTAATATGTTAATATGTAAGCATGTGGACCACGTGACTAAGCAAATCATTAAACAATTACGCAAAGCTAAATCTAAGACTGCACAACACGAAAGGGAAAGTGCATTTTATAAAGTGAATTAGTCTGCAAAATGTTGTGCACAGTTCCTATTTAAAATGTTATGACCACAAGAAATGTAACAATTAATATTAACAACGCTGCATTCCTAGTTCTTAAGTATGTACTGTCTGAACTTCAAGCTAAACTGACGTGGCTATATTTTCTTTACATAATTTGAACAGCAGTCCACCACCTTTCCTTAGCAACTTTATTAGAATTGAATATCCTCATATGACCCAGCGCTGACGAGTTTCCAACGATGATAAAAACACACTTAATTAAAGTTCATGAAAGCATGAAACGAAGCATAGTTATGTAAAGACAAAAAATCAAGATTGGGATTATAAGGTTAGAAATCCATCGTTAAGTGCATTAATTGTTCGGAAATGAAATAACACTGTATTTTATAATTGCATTAATATAATTGCTATCGCTGTGCATACACTAAGAATTGAAATACATGTATAAGATAAGATAAGATATAAGATAACAATTTATTGACTATTGAAGTGATTTGTCGCAGCTTTAAATATATGTGAAAAATAATAACAATTATTGCACTTGATTTTTAAAAATGTATTAAAACATACACTTGAACTAACAGCGTGACGAGAATAAAAAGTAGAAAAAGTAAAAATAATGAAACAACCATTTCAACTAAAAAAAGACATAGATGCATCATAAGCAAACGAGTCTAGCATTTTGAGTGCCGACTTGCATACATAATTTGTACATAGTTTAGTTTATACACGTTTTGCCTGTTGAGCTAAATACATATTGTACCTCGCCTCTCGATTATTATTATTATTATTTCAATACCACTTAACATTGATTCATATTGATTGCAACCAACTTATACATATTTGTGTTTTGTTTATCGTATAACCTGCTGAATATGTATCGCGAGCATGTCATTATCTATTCCCCCTCCCCCTCCCTATTTGAATACCGCTTAACAGTAAAGGCACGTTTGTAAATTGTTTTGGATGAGACAAACAATTTGAGTACCCAGTTGTATATATGTGTTTAGAGTTTAGCTGATCCAAGGCAAAATTCAAGTTATCTTTCACAACACTTATTATAATTGTCTTACAGTTTCAAAACATCCACAGTATGGTCTTTGTATGTGTCTAAGAAGAGCAAGACACAAAAACCTCCCTTCAAAATTATCATCAAAGATTGGAGCATGCTGCCTCACAAGGTATCACAGTTAGCTACCAAGAAACTGATGTCTTAATACTATGTCTGTACTATATTACAAGATTACAAATATTCGTCAAGTGTTTTTCGACGCCGGAACAGTAGTTGACATACATTTCTAGAACATAACTAGAACAGAAACATGGAAAATGATACTGTGGATCACTTCTTAATTTATGTGCCTACCAATATTACCACAGTGTAGTAGTTTTATGATAAATGGCATAGTCACTGTTGTAAAGAAACATGTAATCAACACAGATCCATGTACATATTTTTCATACACTGAGTTAAGAAATATGTATGGACAAATTACATTCTGATGGACTGAGACAAGTCTCTTTCCACCATACAAAGCTTGCAGAAACCTGTTTTCCGATGGCGTATTTCGATACACTCATTTGAACGGGGGGCACATTTACAGGATTTAGATTTATACACTCAAGTGTGGAAGGTTGGGATGACGAATGAGACGAAGGATCAGGGCTTCAAAGCATGCTGACTATTTGATTCATCATGCAAAAATAATTGGCACACATTATACATATTATGTAAACCACGACTAAAAAGTATTGGTAAAACCACCGATGAACACACAAATTGAACATTTTGTTCTTGAATTAAATAATATTGTAGCATTTAAACATGTTTGTTATTGGTATCGACACCTAAATAACATCGTTTCCATTCTATAATAAGACAACTTTACTGGAATACAAGCATTTCCTCTTGCCGGGATTAGATCCGATAGCTTGGTACAATCCGCAGTTTTTACGAACTATTATTGATGCTAGTTCATCGCAAACTCTTCAGATCCATACTATTATATCTTCGAAATACGGAAGTTGTTTTGAAAATCAAAGCCAAAAACATAATAATGATAATCGCTTACATATATCGCGTTCCTTTTAGAGTAAGCTCAAAGCGCATTACAATTATATATAACTGTTTTTGCAAAGCTCTTTTCTTGGTGACTTTGTGAAACAAAAGAAGTATTTGAGATTGTGTGAAGTCATGTTATTTAAAATGTTATAGTCCGGAGTAAATTTGCTTTGCAGTTTCATCTTATTAACAGTGTAATTACCCACCTTATACCGTTTTAAACATTTTGATGCAATTGCTCAAACTTATCAACTTTTAAAAACATCATTCATATTAAATAACATGTCAATCGTTATCTCTTTTAAACCTCACCTATTTATAACTTCTTGATGACACCAGAGGATTACTTTACTAAGAACTGGGATATTTCGTCCAAGCAGTATTATAATTCATATATCTTAGATAGCTTTGATATCTTTTCAAATCTTATGTCAATAGCTTAGAGAAACTTATTTGTTAATATTAGTATTTTAATAATAGTTCCTTTAAATACCGACGCAAGTCCCATGTGAAATTCCTTGTCATGGTAGTCATTATTATACTGTATCTGAACGAGCATCTATTTGAGGGCAGGTTATCACCGGTAAAAGCATTAAAAGCCACGTTTTTACTTTTCGATTTAGTTGTTGTAATTTGAGTCCACAATTTTCAAAGTAATGAAGTATAGCCGTTATTAAACTATCACAGCTTCTACATTTTGAATGGCGTGTTCTTGCTTCTGTTCTTCTATTCTCACATGTTCATAGTTCACGCAATGATGAGGGTCATTTATGTAATCACTGACCTTGTTTGTCCCTAGGTAATGCACGGCACATGGCAACAAATTAGTCCCACCTTCTCTTACAATGACCTTGACGGGCCAAGGCAGAAACAATGGTTTTGGATAATGTGGTCCCATTGGTACTGTACGGATAGACAAGAAAACATAAATTCGTGGTTTTAATATGCATGTTTAGCAAAAGACATCGCAGTAGGTTGACAAAGTTAAGCCGTAAGAGAGATATTTACGTGTTTAATATAAATAGCAGATTAGAACGTATGAAAAAAATGAACATATATAGCTAAATATAAGCTATTTAGGCAATAACATATTTTGTCCACCAAACCAAAATTACTCAAAAATTCCAGATATTTTAGATTTCGAATACACCAAATACTTAATTTGAAAATGTTGATATGACTATAACAAAAAGAGGAAATGGCGGAGGTAAGAACGCTTTACGTCCATTGCTTGCAAATGTTGTGACTCCATGTTGCCCCTCTATCACAATTCTGACTACAACCCTGGAATACGCACATGCGTAAAACATTATTTACTTTTTGCTCATACCTTTATTAGTGGCATATTTAATTGTTTAGGTTTTGTTGTCCTCAAGTATATATTCAAGCAAATGTCAGACTTCAATCTTCTCATATGTATCAATGTTTTTGTTTTGTATTTCATGATATATTTGTTAACATTCATATCATATCAACCCAACTAGGTGTTTAGTTGGTATGTGTATATTTTAATCGCATAATATATCAGTCATAATATAAAAGTCACGTTTGTCATATGTCTGTGTATAGTTGTTTTTAGGGAGGGGTCAATATTAGTAGATATTCGGGTCATATGAATAATCATTCGTTTTCTATTATCTTCCGAAGTAAACTTGTAGTTTATTAAAAACAGATGAAGGTTGATATATTTTCCGTACTTTTTGCCACACGCGCAAGTTTGATTATTACTGCTTTATGTGAGAAGAAAAGATGATAATTGTACTGAATGCACGCCATCTCAAGAATAAAGTTGATAATAATAACAGGAATTTGTGTTTATTTCGCGTAAGTGAAGGCCATTTTGTCAATATTCATTCTGCCTGCTTTCAATCTATTTTTTCAGGAGGATTCAAGATAATATGAAAAAAATGTATAACGATGAAACTTGCCACATATTAAACAAGTTGTACGGGCACTTGTGCACAGCTTTATATTTGTGGCATGTTGGCAGTTCAAACACAATATTTAGATGAAAAGGATGTACTCAGCGAACTTTTATTAGTGTAAAATGAAGATTTGAGTGAGTGTGTACTATACTGGAAAACATGACTCTAATTGGCTATACTTTATATAACGACTGTACCAAAAGCCCTATTGATAGTCATGAAAAATACTTACCCTTGACATACCTAGAGTTCATAACACAATTCAGGTGGGTAGCCAGGTGGGCATTGGGACTTCCCCCCACACGATGTGTAAAAAGCTCTATATTAACACTATTTTAACTAATTTTGAACTTTCAAACGCTTTGATGCCATTTATTTAACAAAAACACATTAAACCTCCTCATTTCAAAATCCTCACTACGCGCCAGTTACAGTTTGCGACTTTACTGACTTTATTTTTTAACCAATTACCGTTTTTGCAATGCGTTGAATAATCACAACTAGAAGAATTAAGAATATTGATAATGGACAAGCCAAGAAGGTCAAATGTGATTGACAATTGCATGACTATCAGCATTGAATATGAATCTTAATTTCTTGGAACGGACTATATATCAAAATCTTGATACATGGCTAGCAAATCCATTATCGATAACTTTGATAATAAAATTTATTACGAACTTAATTGTCAATTTTTATCTCAAAGACCGTGTCGACTAATTCAACCATAGCAAACAAATGAACATTTATTTGAAAAAACTAACTTTTTGAACTAAAAACTAACACATACTTTTGTGCGGTGCGTTCGATATGTTTGCAAAGTATAGTTTATAAGGAAATTATAGACTTTTGACAATGATCAAATAATTAAAGCCCTTTTAGACTGCTGACAAAAGCAAATGACATTATTCTTATGAACACGAACACAAAGGAGTGTATGCAAATGTTTATATAAATCGTTGCATTATACAAGTATATGACCTTCTTAAGTCTGTAACGTGTTACTTACATATACGCTAATCAATCAATCAATACAATTATGTTATGTTCATACTGAGCGTTGAAGGCTACTTAACACAATGCAATGAATAGAAGGAAACAAGGGGTTACATACATCGAAGACGCCTTGTAAGTTTCATGCTACTTCTCACCCATGACACTATGAAAAATTAACAATTTTCATTTGCCTTGAAAAATCCCACATTCTAATTCTTAAAATATTTTTCTCAGACAGTGTTACAATTATAATATATATATATATAGTTATTTGTAACCAAACGACAAAAGATGTTACGTATTTGACCTATGCATACACGTAATATCATAGATTTGTCGTTTCAAATTTGTTTGTTAACTTTGGGTTTACTTTGTAATAATGGATTCGTGTGGCTGTCAAAACCGCAACGCTTTTGGATGAGCTACACGTAATGTATTTTTGAATTTCTCGCTAAACACTTCACTCCGAGAGTAAAGAGACCATTCGTTGCACCATTAAGTAAGGAAAGACTATGGAAACAACTGTGTGAGGGTTTATTGCCATTGTCTGGTAATCTAAGACTGCGTGTATACAGGGGAAGTAATCAGTTATGACAGAATTTTCGTATGTCTATATGTATACATATTGAAATTCACAATCGTTAATATTCAATCTTAAAATTCAGACGGAGAAATAATTCCGTATTTTTCGTAATTCTTTCTCGACTGTAATCCTACGTATCGAATACTCAATCCTTTAATCAAAGAAAACGTTACCATACTTTATATTCTTTTTATCCTTAACGTTTGTTAGGCTGAACCTTTGTTCATATTTTGCAGCTCGCTATTTATCAAATATAAAGTCAAGAATTTGTTTTAATATTCCGCTGCTTTATTCTTAGTCATTTATCCATATTATACAAAATCATATCCCTTTCAGACTGTTTTCAGCACATGCCGTATTCGTGTATTAAAAATCCCCGACTGCCCCCCCCCTCTCTGCAACTTTGGCTGTATATGCATGATATAAATACATAAAATAATTATTATTTATTGATTGTAAATGAAGACAGTGCGATTCGAGCCACTATTATTCGCACGTGTTGAATATTATTATTGATCGGTTTTAAACATGACTTTTTTTCTTTCTGGCCAGCGGATAAAAGTGTTTTAGAATGAAGTTTATTCGATTAATAAATAATTATGAAATATATACATCCGCTATGTCTGTTTTTCTGAGATAGTCCTCTCTCTCACACCGAACAAAAAGCTTTTGCTGTATAGACACTAACAGAAATTCCAATACTTGTAAGTATCCCTTATTGTATGACAGACACACAATTGAGTAAATGACCCAAAAGGTGAACAACTTTATATGTTTCAACATGCTGGACTGACTATTAATAACCATCAATATATATTTCTGCAAATGATGGAGGTGATAATTTAAGCTTCGGGTATTAAAGTAAAATTTTACATGTTCCGATGCTAAAGGAAGGGTAAGTATATATTCATAAGATATCAAATAAAAACATCTTGTTGAAGAGCAAGTTAAGACACTTAGAAATACTGGATCGCTCCAAAAAAGATACATGTACACGTTCACTTAGTAAAATAAAAATATAAACTGTAAGCTATGACTTCGTTAGGCTTTTTGTAGTATACTTGTCTGATGCCATAAATGTGTGACTCTCAATAACGCGTTATAAGAGTACTTTCTGAAATGTTAACCTAAACAATATGTTACTTATATAATACTCACTGTTCAGAAACAGCTTGTCAATGTAAGGGTAAATTGGTAACTGATAAGTCTTTTGATGGTGCAATCAATCATCTAGTATTTTAACTGATATCAAGGATCATCCAGAAACAACTCACAGTTTTTGAATCACATGCTTTTATTAACTCACCAGCAAGAACGATCTGAATTACAATCAATTAACTCCAAAGCATCATGTTATATCAAGTGTGTCTTGATAACCAACTATTTGCAGCATATTTAAGTGTTGACATGTGCTCTGGTTAACTCACACGCCCATGTGTACAGCAATATTATAGGTTGTGATGGGATACTTCAATCCAATCAAAAGTTGTTGAAATGTTTTCAGCCAGATTAACTGGATGAATGTGGTACATCTTCTGATGGTTGTCAAAGGTATGCATCACTTTGTATGCGAATGGACGTTGATTGATAACCCAGATCATCTGACAAAATCACAAACTTATATGCATAAATTACAAAACAATGTTGCAATAAGAGTGAAATATATTGTGGAAACTCAAATATGTGAACACTCAAAAAATGACTATTCTAAATGATCTTTGTTTGAGTTTTACATTTCTTAAACTTACCGGATGTCAATATTACGCAAAGCAAATTAAAAGAAGACCACACTTTTCACTCTCAAAACGGAACAAAATAAATAAACTGTTTTGATATATTCGATAGTTGAGAAACACAACACAACTATGTACGATGCCAATTTTATACCACGTCACTACTTTTCTTTAAACTGTGAATTCACGAATCTTTGTTAAAGACAAAGTGACAGTCATCCTAAACGGATGGGGATGCGTAAGGATTTTGTCATAAGCTAAACGTAGCAACTCATTAAAGGGAAGCAACTCAGAAGAATCCAAACTCTCATGGCGACTTCTCACTCGCCAAATAATTTTACATTTTCCAAAGGTTTGCTTCTCTCGCACACACTTCACAGCTTTAGCCCATCACATCTAAACTATCATCGAAGGTGACTATTAACATCTCAAAGGAAAACAAGATTATAGTCTGAATGGGGGACACTCATTGAATACTCAATATTTTGTGTAAAGTGATATAATAGCTATGCAGTTTCTAAAAACAATATTTGATCATTAGTCAAAAGAATTACATATTTCTCGTTTTCTTTTTTTCTTATGTCCTTAAATGACTGTGAATATCGATGTCTGGGTTAAAAAGGTAGTGGTTTCTCGAGGGAATACATTTAATATCTCGACTTAATAATTATTTTGTCCCCTGATGTTTCAGTAGCAGACAATAACAAAATTGTTATACTGTAACAGCGGAAGAAAATCAAACATATGTTCTCGATTAAATTTGTTGTTTGGACACCAAAGACAGTCCAACCTCAACGCAACTGTATTATGTATGAGACATCTAACAATTTGGGTAAAAGAAACAAATACAGGATTTAGATAAAAATATCTTTAAAAACATGTTACTCATGCTTTTAGGAAAAAACGTATTTGATTATTGAAAGACCTTACACGACTCCGACAGAGTGACTACATCCAAACATGTAATTACTTTTACCCAATGAGCATACAATGTTGTTGTATTTGGCTCCTGGATCTGGAGAGATGGGCACAATTATAATAGAATTGTCTTGCTTAATTTAAGGGTAAGTGCAGTCTAACTTTACAGAAAATGCATTTGTTACGAGTCAAAACATGAACGCTAGTTTGAACAGCTTTAATTGAATGAATTCGATTTATTTTTCGCTGAACATTTTACGACCATGTAAAGAGAACATGTCTTTTCAATGAATAATGCGTGTATAAATCATGTTGGTTCAAATGCAGTTTTTAGATTACATTCTCGAAAAGAGTATTAATGCTGAAAAGATAAACATTATCAGTCAACTGATTCTGCATACTATGATATAACTAGAAATTCGGTTCGCTAAACAGTCCCTCAATTCATTGATTTGGTCGTTACGAACCCTCACATTGCAATTTTATCATTACTAATATTCAGAAGAGGCAGTGAAAAACTCAACATTTCGACGCAAATTTTTAGTTTGAAAGTTTTTAACACCTGGCACAAAGAACAGTATACACTGTTATTAGATTTACCCTAATAATCAGCTCAGCAGAAAAAGCAAAAGAAGAAGAAAGTGTGGCAAAGACCAATCGTCCAATAAGGTTTCAAATGCATTATTGAAATTAACCCCTCGAACTCATGTGAATTCTTCGCACAAATACTCTCCTCTTGAACGAAAAACCCTTTTAAAATCTATGTGCTTTCCTTCCTTCCTTGGCGTAAGCACTTCGGTCATTAAGAAAACAACCGGAATAAGGTATTTCTGACTGGTTTTAGTTCTCAGTGGACTCTTAATCCGGAATTGCTTGCATGTTGATCATATTATAAATTGTGTGTCTTTAAGTTCCATATTTTTTACAAAGTTATGCATCAAAAGTAGTGCCTTGTTTTAAATCTGTTTTAAAACCACCTTACACAAGAGGATACTTTCAAGTTAACAGGGTACCGCCGATCATTCACACATGACAGAGAGAACCGTACCAAAGGAGGAATCTAGACCTTGGTAAGGAACAACATCAAAGCAAGTGAGGTGAAAATGCACATGGATTATGCAGAGTATCAACTTCTGCACGTTACCTTTCAAGGAGCAGACTTCCACCTTCTTAACTTCTATTTCCCAAATGACTGACCCTTATAACTGGATACAAATCCTAAGGTAGACAAGCTCCTCGTTTGTGGAGACTTCAACAGTCACTTTCAGAGTTGGGGATACGACTATATGAACAGAGTGGAGAAGAAGTTGAGCCATGGCCAGATGAACTTGGCCTGCTTCAGATCAACCAACCAATGTACCAACCTACCTACTACTCAAGAAGCTGGCACATAACTTCAACACCAGACATAGCCCTTCATTCACCTGACTAGTACTAGATGATGACGCGTACTGTTGGAAAACACCTCGGTGGGAGTGATCACCATCATATCTATACTACAAGAGGAATGAAATAATAAGTAACAGTAGCACACTGCCCAGGTCGGGTTTAGATAAAGCAATATGGATGATGTTCAAGTGTGCTCGCTGGAAGTGTTGATACAACAGGAGAATACATCAATACCGTAGTTGGAGATTTTAACACAGCTATATTCAAGGCTGCGAAAAAAACAATTCCAAGAGGAGCAAGAAGAAATTATAAACCATACTGGAGCACTCCATGAAGAAATGGAGAAAGCACGTCAACAAGCATTAAACCACCCAAGCCAATAGCATCACAATGCCTTTCAGCAGGCTGAAGCAAGATTTCAAAGAGCAAACCTCCAAGAAAAGAGGAAAAGCTGGAGGGGAAAACAACATCTCTTAATTCTAAAAAAAAGATGGACATAAATTGTGGAACTTGATAAAATGACTAAATGACGACAATACAGAATGAAACACAAATGTAACTCTCCAAAAAGATGGGAACAGTGTAACAGACAAGAAAGCTGCTTACGTCTTTGCAAATACCTTTACCGGTATATGTAATGTAGTGATTAGTATAGAAAGCAGAGGACAGTCAGAAAGGACATTCCAGGAGATGAAGCAGAATCAGAGGAGGACGGAATAATGAACGCAGAAATCACCCGGAGATAATTAGATCTTGCTATCAGCAAGCTGAAATGGAAAAAGTATACAGGGACAGATGGATTGCAAATGAGATTGTTCAAAACCTTGGAAGCGGAGCTCTTAACAAGCTCCTTGAGATATTCAATATCAGAGTGACGACAGGTGAAGTACCCGAGTTATGGAGAGAAGCTAATATGATTTCAATCCCAAAGCCTGGTATGGACAGTAGATCAACTGGAAACCACAGGCCTATTAGTCAGACAAGCTGCATCTGTAAAACAATGGAAAAGGTCATGAATCACAGAATGATGTGTTATCTTAAAAGTAAACATATTTTGGCAGACGACCAAGCTGGTTTTTTAGGAAATGTCACTCTACTGAAGAACACGCAACTCACATATCTCAGGAAAATGAGAATGTTTTTCAAGATTACATGTTACGGCGGTCCGGATAGACCTTCAAAAGACTTTTGACAAAATATGGAAAGATGAACTTCTTAGAAACATGAGCGACTGCAGAGTGAATGATAAGATGTATAAATTGGTAAAGAGCTATCTACACAACACAAAAGCAAAAGTACAAATTATTGTTGCTTAAGTAGGAAGGTACTTTTGAGACATGGACCCTACATTGTTTCTGATTTTCATCAATGGCCTTATGAAAGAGATGCTCTCTTGGATACAAACAGCGCTCTATGTAGAGGAGGAAACAAGGACACTGACTAAAATAAGGACATATTATACCAAAAATTTAACCAACATGGACAAACAGAATGATTTTGAACGTAATACTGCAACCCTCAGCCTACTTGATGATAACTACCATCGTGAATCATGGATCAGGACATACACAGATGGGTCTGCAGAAGAATACATAATAAATAGAGGGGTAGTATATACATTTAATACTCAAATCTAAGCACAAAAGATATTAGCATACCAACCGGTACTTTGTGCAACAACTTTGGATCAGAAATGAGGGATATCATGGCTGCTGCTTGAAAGGGAAGGACAAGAAACAACATTATTAATCTCACGGTCAGTGTTGGAAGCCCTCCAAGCTGGAAAGTTACCAGCTCTGTTGAACCAACTGTTGCAATTGAAAGATGGATACAGACTGACCATGCAGTGGCTGCTATTTCACTGCGAAATCATAGCAGCTTAGTAGCAGTATGACATTCGAAAAAAGGAAAACCCTTATTAAGTAATGCACAGAATACCGAACATGACAGCTATAGATTTATAAACAGGGATGAACAGGTTAAGACTAAGAACATGACATAACTGGCTTAGTTCGTCACCATATGTTCACCAAATTAATTTAAGATTGGACCATCAGCTGTGTGTGAGTGCAATGATGCATATGTCCTACAGTTCTGCCGACTCCTTTCTACTACTGAAAGAGAGACACGCTGGCCAGAACCAACTGACTTGAATGTTAAACTCCATGGCCCCCTGACAGAACTTCAGATGACTGTGGGGTTTATCAAAGACTCTAAATTGCAGAATTAACGCATTTTGAAGGTGTAGAAATCATAGTGAATGAAAGAGAGAGATATCTCGAAAAACACCAGTGTTCCATAAAAGCTTCAATTTTGAATATAATGAAATGTAAACACCGGATTTGGATTCAGCAATCCAGAAAACCATGAATGATTATCTGTTGGTTGACATAGCACGCAGAGCAGCGTGGATAACTTAGTTTATATGCAACTCCACTTATGAAAACTTTCTCTACTGGAGATTTAGGACATTTAACAACTTAAGAGTAAAAGTCATTACGAAGGCCCATTCCATATTTAGTGGCCCAAAAAGATTTTGGAGGTTTGGAGACGGTTTCTGTTCCGCTATCCATCCCTGGTTTGGAACCCATAGGTTCGGTCTTGCCCTGGGCTTTAGGTCGGCTTAAACGGTTGTTAAATACGTGGCAAAGCTCCATGGGATGAGCCTGATAATGCATAGTGCTTTAAACTTGGGATTATTTGTATTTAGTTCCAATGAATAATAACATACTCATATAGGGGAGAAATGCCGATTGACCCTCCCCCCGTACTTTTCATTTTGATTGTTAAAGACCAGTCATTAATGACAGGAGAGAGGGTGATAAATCGAAAATTCTCCCTCTTTCTGATTGTAATACATACTTTTAGAAAGTAGCAGGCAAGCAACTTTCACTTGGACCGTCCCTGTCGCCACACAATTTGCTTTCGAATCTTTCATGATCGATTCAACTTGTACAACGGCGACATACGCTGTCTACATTATTTTCAGGTGTTGAAGACCAAACGTCATGATGAAAGGTTAATGCATCAAGAAATGAATATTAAGACTATAATTTAATAGGTGTCTCCACATCTTCATGCGCACACTTTGATATAAAACATACACAAATAATCTTTAAATAACAATTATTCCAATAAAAACACTGTTGAATCGATCATCAAAAACTTGCAAGCACAAAGATGGCGACAGGAAATAAACAACAGTTTCACTTTTAGAAAAGAAATGTCCATTCAACATAACTTTGGTGTGAATCAAAAGTAACGCTGTATTGAACTTCCGTTTTAAATGGGGTCAAATCGCTTCGGATGTATATTTTAAAGTAAATGATTTAATACAAATATGGTTTTAAAGTTATTCTAACAAATAGCACACATGAACACTGCAAAGATACCAAAAAGGCAGGTGCTTCGATATTTAGAGACCTTTTAAAATTAGTATTGGATTAGTATGGAAGTAATAATGATCAAGTACGAGTTGCGACGGACCGGTCATGTTGTCAGAATGGTAGATCGCCGACTCCTAACGATATCTATCTTTGGCGATATAGAATCAGGTAAACGAGTTACTGGCGGTCCACACAAAAGGTACAAAGACACGCTGATTCCATGGAATATTGACAAGACAAACTGTGTAGCCCTGGAAAGGGACTGTCACTCATGGCGTCATCTTACCTCCAAAGCTGGCAAGACTTTTAAAGTTAAAATAAATGCAAAACTGGAGAAAGAGGCATGCTACATGCACCTTTTTTAGTTTAAGTCTCGTGGTAATGTTTTTATTAACTTGCAACAACAACTTAGCGAATAATCCATTCAGTACAAACCCGTACTCTCGATACAAAGAAAACCATAACCAGAAACCTATGTTACTAGTAGTAAAGGTTTATGCAGTCTAAGGCAAACAAAAACAAATAAATCGGCAACGATTAGTATTTGCTTTTCACCAGATAGATACATTCCAACTTCTAATCATTTTTAGGTTTATCTTATTAGATAAGGACAAAATAGGCCTTCCATTAAAATATAATTTAGATAGCAAATTGAGAATGAAACAAAGATATGAGAAAAACAAGTAGGAGACAAGATGTACATATATTTTAAGGTGTTTCATTCAGCTATGCATCTTTAAGATTTTTCCTTTTTTAAGACGTTTTCGGCCTGAACTTTGAGTCTTGTACTCTTTATATTTTAGATAATGTATACACAAAACGCGGAAATTGTATAATGTAATAGCTATTTGAAATTAGCTATATGAATAAGAGGTCACTCTTTATTTTAAAGCAAAAAAAAACGCTGTATATATTTATATTGATAATATTGAGTCATTAGGATCTGGGTCACCTTAATTTTAGCCCAACGTCAGTCGGTTCGAAACTGTATAATATAAAGATGAAATTCGTTAAATAAAACCAACTGACAATAAAAAGGATTAACATTTTCTTTTGTTATGCATGAATCCGGTCTTTGTTGTGCTACATTACTTCCTTATGTACAATTTTAAAACAAAACCTTATTTAAATTGATACAATTTCATATGGAGCCAACAACTCTATTTTGAATCACGTATATTCATTGATATTTTACTGTTCCATCATCAGAATATGTAATATAACTGAAAAACATAACTATTAATGCTATAAATAATAATATGGACCTACAACATATTCAATGAAAAGTAAAATTACAACACTCAATCTACTAAAGAACTAAAACCTAATTATCAGTGTTCTTTGTCTGTACTCGTCCTTAGTGTTCAGGACAGATGTGATGTCACTGATAAAACGATCTTCTAAAGTTAATAAATTTTAATGTTCATCAGCTTTCGTTGATGAAGCAAGAATGCTGATGTTTTCCACTCGGGGGCCTTCGTTGTTTCTGTGTTCTCTGAAGCAAGTCTGTAGATGACATGATGATAATGTTATACTATTTAAGCGTAAATGGGAAAACAACTATTTCCCTAATCACATACAAGCTAGACTTGTTGAAGTATTTAAAAACACCGCAACTTAAGTAGTTTGGTTTCGAATACGATTTTCTTTTAATTGAAAATGGAAATCCTTTTCGCGTTTACAGGGAGAATGTAATATTTATTATGCAATAACAGGAATTAGACTTGATAGTCTACGTATGTATACGTAGGGAGCTCATCGTTTAGAGATGTTACCGATATTGACCGCTGTTGGCTAGCAATTTCTTTTTCGACTTGCTCATACATAGTAGACAACAATTTCACTCGTCTCTCGGAACTGAAATGTCATTGACCTTTTGACGAAAATGTTTCGTTTTCTTAAAAGACCCTTTAAGCTACTAGAAATCAGTGTTATCTGAAATCCTAAGAATCAGCTCAACAAAAGAAGAAGCAGACTCTTTTGTCTTCTTCTTCTTCTGTTGAGCTGATTCTTATCGTCATACCAGTTCTCTCTAAGGTATGCAGTACATATACATAATTAAAAAGGACCCCCTCCCATGTCAAGTATCAGGCGCTTCGCGCTATCAATGCGCCTATATGCGTTCACCTTTTAAATAGCCTAGATACGCAACAAAACAAAAGAGTAAATAAAGAATGAACATAATATAAGGCGTATCCATTAACAGAGTTTGTAACCATCCTCGGCAAAAAAGTCCAAATTATTGATTAATTAATTGTTATAAACAGTCGTATTATTCGTTGATCAATATTCAAAAGCGGTAGATAAATAACGCACACTTTATTAAAAAATGAAGGAAACATAAATCTCATTTGCGTGGTTTACAATTTTTACCACCTGATACAGCGAACATCTTAACCTACTATTTTGCCTATAGTTGCATTAAATTATCAGTTTAGCTTGCCTCGTACACCCTAAGTAGACTTTATGCGTTCGTATAAAACGCGGACCTTCGAAGATGTTTCAAAGTGAGCATTCATTCCTTAGTTGCAGTAAGTTTTTAGTAAAATGGCGATTTTGCGCTGAATGGAATATATTGTAGAATACAAAAACATATTATTTAAAATACAGAAAATCTAAAAATTAACACAAAAGCATTTGAAAAACCACTAGATGTCTAATTCATCATATTTCCAGATTTCAACCAGATCTCGTCACGAAAGTAACCAAGAAAGCACACAAATCAGGGCATATTATTATAGTAGTCGACAATCAAAAAGATGTCAAAGAAAAGTGTGTCAAAGATTAATGTATATAGTTTGTTTTCGTTTTTAAGAGCGTTCGAAATAGTATTGCTATAGAGTGTAGAAAATGCCTTTACAATTTAAATAAAGATTTATGTTCTTGAAATCTAAAAATATTCAAGTTTTACTGATATACAATCTTAGTCCTTAATATTTTGAATATAAAAATCCAACTACGTTTATGATGACATTGGAACATGAAAAACGTCATTACATTATGAACTTGAATCTGGATTATTTGAAAATATAGTTCCTAACGTTACGGTTTTCTTCCTTAAAGTAATTGTATAGTATTGTCCCAAGAAAAGCCCACTTGAACTGATTTTTTTTTTAGAAGAACGGTCATTTTATCTTAAAAAGTATGCTCAGCAGGTTAAGCCCTAATTACAAAAAACAGATCATTATGTTAAAACCCCAAAACAATATATAATTAATTGTATATATAAACCAAATGTGAACATTCAACGTTAATATTTACAGTTTGGGTAAAACAGATTACCTTGCATACAAATTGTAAAGTGTATCTAGATATCAAAGTAAAAAGATCTTTACTTATATCTAAAACATCCTTCTTGGCTTTTACTGGGGATAAAACATGGTTTCATAAGATGGTCTTTTCATAAGGGAGCGTTCAAATATCACCTTGCACCCTCAAGGGGGGGGTCTGGACCTGTATAAGAAAGTGTAAGACGGGCGAGGGGGCAGACAGATTGTAATCTTACACCTTAGCAGGAAAAAAAGTCAAAAATTAAATTATAAATTATTTGTTTTAATCAAACTCAAGCATAAAAAAAATAAAAAATTGCACAATTTTTAACTAATCTAAAAAATGTCGGCCGCTTCGCGGACGTTTCTTTGATTATATTCTCTTAATTGCTCTAAATTCGCAACATTTTAAACCAATCTAAAAAAAATCGGGTTCCCCTCCCCATTTCAAAATCCTGGCTACGTGCCTGATTATATTGATTGATTTTTAATGTTTTTGACTGAAACTGTTAACATCCTGGTGCTGATTGTATTGATCTCTTTATTTGATTGTTCTTATATCAGACAATTCATGTTGCTTTCATATTCTTT
>JAUUEB010471742.1:0-11582 GCA_032362205.1 Clione limacina | reverse complement strand
AGACAGATGATGCCATTGGAATGAAAGGGGTTTGCCAATAATTTCTAAGCCATAAATTATTTTACAAATTGTTCTGCATTTATGACGCAACTGCTGAGCTGCTCTACGTGTAACAATTACCGATGATTATAGTAACATACACGTATTCCACACTTTTGCATTATGAGGAGAACAACATGTCACTGCAATTAAAACGAGCCAAATCAATTTGATGTTGCTGCATACTTAACTCAAAACTGTTGCCGGGACCAGTATAAGAAAAACATGAGTATCTAAATTTAATACAGTTCAAATGACGATAACGCAAAGTAAGTTAAATGTTACATTTGTTATGATGATTTATTAGATAAGCAACACGTATTTCAGTATAAAAACAATTTAGTGTTGCTGTGTCTAAAACTGCTTTCCTTCACTTTAACAAAGGTGGACATCGATATCCTGCCCACTTTGCGCCATTCTTGATTAAGCGACTTGTGGCAATATATATTACCAGAATTCAAATTATCTGACGCTCCCTACATTCGTCGTTTCAGTAGCTAAGCCCCTTATTCTTGCAATGTCATCTCTCAATACACAAATTCAAAACAACCGAGGAAAAACGAAAAATACAGTCAACGAAAATAATTAACTGGGTTAATTTGTTTCCAATGATTTAATTTCTAAATACCGTTTTTCTACCCAAAATATTCGATTTCAAATTATTATAAAAAAATAATGACATTAGTACTCAACGCAAACATGCCCCTTCCCCACACATCTTGAATGTTCCCCCACCTTTTTCTTAAAGAAGAAAACACATAACCAATTGATAACATCTTTGCTAAAATTCTGTGTAACCAGCCTCTCAATTAAACATTTTGCTATTCAATACTGAAGTTGCAAATCTTATTTTTTGACCTAAGCTTTCCAATTCATGATAGTTGTTAAAGAAACAGTACCTCGTACCTAATCTTGGGCGTGGTCGTTGCGCTTTACATCAATATTTTCCGCCAATTTAAAAACCCTGTGTTATATTAAAAGAAGTAAACAGAACACAAATGGGCTGGGTCTCCGTAACAAGTTTGGTACCACTCTCTAGAAAGACGAAAAGGCTATTTGATTCCTCGCCAATATCATGCCACTTTGCCTTGTCTTCGTATACAGGTTTGAAACCACCGGAAACACTTATGGCATGACAGAAAAAATAACCGAAAAATGTATTTGTGCTTGCTCACCTTCAAAAGCGAAAGTACCAGTGTCGACTCGTGTAAATATTATATTCTGAGTACTTCTTACGGTGTCCTGACTTTACTTATGTCGGAAAAATACCACACGAATTATCTTGGTCTGCGATACACAGTTTTTAACTAACCTCTTGATAGCTTCAAAAATGGTACAGTGTGAACACAGTCTTGAATTTATATTGTGCTGGCTTCTTATTCATCTATAATAATAAGACAGAATGTTTTTCTGTGTTCTGTCTGTGTATTGGAAGACAAGACTCGTTTTCTAACTGATTATACTAAAGTTGGCATAATGGTAGGGTTATTACCGGAATCGAAGCCCCAGCATCCTTTTAACAATTTGTTTAACGAAATTCATCACAAAATATTTAAAATTGATTATAACTCAACTATCGTATAAATCGTAACAACTCAACTATCGAACAAATTACACCAAGCTAACTATCAAACACATAATTACAACTCAACTATCGCAAAAATTAATGCAACTTAATTATCGAAAAAGTATTACAACTCAACTATCGAGAACATTATAACAACTGACTTATTGTATTGACTATTACAACTCAACTAACGAATTAATCATTACAACTCAACTATCGAACTCAACTATCGAACGAATTATATATTCAGTGATGACATAGTCCGGATAACATATGCCAGGCTTTCAATTTCGCTTTATGAATTATTCAGTTTCCAAACCGATTACAATTTGTTCTTCTTTGTGTTTGACACGCAGGATTAAATGAAACAGAAGATATATGATTAAATGATTAAACAACAATGTCATGAATCAGGCACAGTTTTTGCCAAGGTCTAATTTTCTAAGTGTTTGTTTTTTACTTTAATTACTTCCTGTTTTAACATCTCTTTGTCACGATCTCTGTCAACAAGAGTTTGCTTACAAAGATCATCTTCGTATTTCTAAAACCACAGTTATTTTTCTTTATATCTTTGAAGTTATAATCACAAAGTGTCAGATATTATATCTGAACTAGTTGTCACAATAGAAAAAATAAAGGTCATGACGTAGCTTTGCTACTCAACATATTTTAAGACTCTTTGCCCTTTGGCACTCCCTCTCATTTGGTTCTTCACTGTCCAATTTACGTGGGCCAGATTTAACACCCACACAAAAACAATGCCCTATTTACGTTGAATTTGGAAGTACCGGAAATGTTTTGGGTTATGATTACCAGAAATTATATATGATCGAATATGGCTGACCTTTTTTCTATTCATATAGAACTGAAATTATACAAAATAGACAGAAGTTAAGTGTTATATGGGGCGTGTGTTGCAGTATACTTGTACGATACAATATGTTTTAAACTGTCACCCTAGTAGTATATAACATAATATAATCTGAAACCGGATAGCCGCTGGTTTTTTTAAGAGAGAACGCTCCACAATTTCAGAACATTAAAGTGTAAATAAATTGTTGTTCCGATCTTGACCAAGTTGACCTCGTTAAAGGTGAAAATGAGCAAACGATAATAGACATCTAAGATTATTTGTCCAAGGAATTTATTTAAACGTCTTATCTGTAAAGAGTTAATTAACTGACAAATAGTTAAAAAAACGTTTTCTGATTAAAAAATGTCTAGAACTTTACAGCAACGGCAACTCATTACACTGAAGAAGAAATGAAACGATGTTGGTGTAAAAAAGAAAATTAGTAATTTTGCGTTGTAATTGTTTACAATATAATTTGGGATAATTCTACTAATATACAATTGACAGCTTTCCCTCTTTCCTTTCTTCTTTTTTTAAATCTATACCTTTTCCTTTGCGTCGTTCTTCTTCCTTATATCTGTCTTTCTGTCTAACTATCCCGTCAGCCCTCCATCTTTTCCGCCCCTCTTCCCTCCATCCCTCCCTTCCTCCCCTCCCTCTCTCCATTCCTCCCTCATTTCCTTCCTTCCTTTGTTCCTAACCTACCTCCATTACATCTTATTTTGTAAGAGCAAGCTACCTTTTATTCTTTCTGACCTAATTATAGTGTTCTTATTCTTTCCTTCTGTTCTCCTCACCATTTGTTCGCTCAATATTCACTTGCGCAACAGGATGCATTAACAAAGATACATAACTGAAACATGATTCAATATATATCAGTTGATATAGACGTTTTTTAACCACATCGTACATGATACGTTCTAACAATGTTATCTACTAGTAATGTAGCATTAAACCTTAATTAAGGATAATTATGTGAACTACTTCGTTGCTAATCTGTCGCCAAAAGCTTTTTTTGGAAAGCGCGTAGCTACTATAACGTCTGTCAAATTGCCCGGGGCTTAAACGTCTGGACCGAATTATCCCATCTACTTCACTAATGCTAAGAAAACGAAACAGGCAGCACGAGAATTAACGCCAGTTCTTTGAAACATAGCCTGGATGTTTCAATTGTAATTTGTTTTAAGATGAACTGTATCAAAAGTCGGGATGGTTGGTGGTCTCCTGCTGTCAACTCAGCGTACCGCATTAAACAATCATCAGATTACTTTGAACTTTTGTTTAAAGTTGCTCTATAACAATGCCAGACTAAGTAAATTCATGAATAACTTTACACAAAATATTTGCATTTAACGTCATGCACATTATGTAGACATTTAAAGGGTATCACACATAATAAACTGACATTTGAAAATCTTGTACATTTCTCTATAACATATATTTTTATATTATCAAACTCTGGATAATCCGATTATCAAAGTACGCAAAAGTCTATTCAATTACACGATTGTTTCCCTGCTTATTTAAAGAATCATATTCAATCTCAGCTCGATGAGAATATAAAATTATCGCACCATAATCATAATATGTCATACAAATACAATGAGTTCAACAGCAATATTCACGTAATATGCAATAATATAACAGACGCGTTTTCTAAGAACCCATGAACAAACATTGATAAAGACTCAATGAAACAAAGAGAAATAATTATCCGCCTTAACGGAAAGACACACGAACAGCTATTCCTTTGATTTAAAGCCATTCACTTTTCCCCAAAAACATAAAGAGGGGAATAAAGGACATAAACGCCACTTGATTCCAATTTTCTCTCTCGATATCATTTAGGCTCTTCGTCATAAAAAGCAGAAACAATGAAATTGGATCATTATCGTGACGCGGTGAACAGAGAGGCGTATTGAGTCCCCGATATAACAACGAGTTTCTTTATCTGGAAAAATAAAGACAAGGAAAGGAAAGTGCGAGAAATCTTCTATCCAAGGCAATGTTCTAATCACGTTTTACCTAGGAGGCAAACTGTACGCCTTTCTTAGCTCTTCTCTCAGACCAGGTGGACTGATTGACAATTTATAACTACTAGCTTATGTGATCAATTATGGGCCCACGTTTCCCCTACGGCGATTTGATATATTCTTTAGTAGGCTCATATAAGGCTTAGATTAGAAAAAAGGTCTTTCATGCAAAAGAGCATTAATCGTCAGTTTGAAGAGAATAACTTTGCTATAATCCAATCAAGATAATCTATTTGCTATTTATATGCCAGAAGAATATAACCAAAATATTGGTTTTATATTCAAGCACTTGGTATAGTACGTATCACTGTATATCATTCTTAACCTAGATTTTGCACGTGTTAACATAATTGTAAATTTTATGTAGACACAACACATACATAAAATTACTGGGCTTAAGATGTATCAGAAAAACTGGTAGGTTTTGTGTCGTTACTCTTAACTCAATTTTCAAAAACAGTACAGTTGTTTAAAGGTATTGAAACTTGCAACAAAATGTATATCTTGTTGAGTGATATCGCATATAAATCTCTCAAAAATTAACACAGTCTAAAGTTTGTAATTAAAAGCGAGTTAACTAGTTAAGTTTTTACGAACCTTTCTACAGCATTGACAACGGTCTTTTTTGTTTTTGTAAGAATACTGTCAAAGTTACAAATATGTAGAAACATCGTATTTTCAGCAGTAGATCAGAAATATGTTTTATGTTTTGTTTGGCATCACGACTAAGTTATGACCATTCATTATCACACAGTGAAAGTGGGAATTTCGTCTAAGGATGTCATGTTATCGTTATAAAGTACTGACCTTTGTAAGCAGTATTTTTCAATGTCTTTAATACAACGCATATGTGTCCCGGAAACTCAGCTGTATAGTTTCATAAATATCATTAGACTATTAAGCTATTTAAAGCTTCCCTAACCTATTTGTTATGTACGTGATCTTGTTAGCACTATGTATGTCTTTGTGTGAATTGTACATATCTTCCTTCTGAAGTCAGATAGTGGCTATTATTCAAGTGAGAGAGTTTTTACACTATTAAAGATATAATGTAAAGCAGTTAATGACGCAATATTAATCATCATCGCTATAACTTAACTGATTGTTTTTGTCCTTTCTACTTGCAGACAACCAGACATAACCCATCAGACGCCATTAATCATTGACACAATACAGTAGGATTAGGTTCATTATCCCACATCCGTTACGCACTAACTGTGATATCGTGCAAGGATTTTCTATTCACAATATCAATAAATTATCATAAGAAGATGGACGACACACGAGCGGGTAGAACGTTTCGCTAGTACATTTATTTTGGACTCCTATGCCTTTACATTTAAAAATATACATCTTAGTATATCGTTTGTATCATTAGCGATCTATGGTGATAGTGGTACGTTAAAACCCCACAGTTGTAGTTGAACAAACTGTGATATTAAGAGACTCATTGAGATATTTGCCAACAATTGTGTTATAATTTGTAAGCACTTGTACTTTGATACTGTAATATAAAAGAGCGCATTTTTATAATAAGCATCAATACTATAAGCGGGTACTAAAAGGAATTTTTCTTCTCAGAAACTCTTTATTTTATGATGTTCATAATACCCTGATCCTTTTAATAGAGAAATAATCACAGGTCAAAACATATTTTGCGTTCAGTTATTTTAGTCCTTTGTCTAAACATAATTTGTCTATTTTTAGTTATCAGTCTGATAAACATGGGCGTTTGATTCATCACAGTAACCTAAGCTTCATGAACTTATACCTACAAATGTCTCTTGAAATAATAAAACCCAATTCGTTTCCATCCGTTCCTTTGTTGTAAGCCAGACATATCTCTAAATGTAAATATCTCATCGCATTTATTTAAATATTTGATTCCCTTAAACAAACCGATTGGCATCAGGATAGACAAGAACATCGCCGCCTTAAATGCCGGACGCCGTTTTATTCATATGCCTTGTTGTTTTTTGAAAAATAAATCAAACATGATTATCAAAGTAAACAGTTATTAACAGACGATTCCAGCCATGATCTCATTAATACAATTGCTTGAAAAATGATGATTACGATATAATGTAATCTATGACTAAGATCCAATATTCTTTACGTTGGGATAAAATGAATACTTAATCTACCCATTTAATGGCACACTAGTTTGATATCGATGGATGAATATCGATGTCGTTAAAACTCGATCGATATTCATTAATCGATATCTAACTTGTGTGCCTTAAATTTAGGCGGATAACTCAGCCCGGGGGTAATCACTATGTATTTGTCTATTATATTACTTTTTAAACCGTGGATCAAAACAAAGTCAGTTTAATATCTGCATGTTGTGTAATCCTCTGGTAGACAGAATCTTCCTCGCCATAGGTCCCGTTTAATGTAAAAAATCACGAAAAACAGTATTTCGAAAAGTAGGCCTCCTCAAACACACGGCAATATCTCATTCCATCTTCTGATATGACCAATTATGGGAATTACCCCATAGTTACATAGTTACGGTCTTTGTTGCTTCCTACTATTTTATTTTCTCCTACGTACATATAATATGTCAGTAACGTCTTGGTGTTCCTACCAAATTAACGTAGATTGCGATATCATACAGGGCAGCTGATGCCACTGTATCCGGTAGGACGATAATTATGTGAGACACGTCGAATTTGCCAATGTCTATAATTGCATATGTCAAGTACAACATATGTTTCGATTAACATTTTCTTTTATAAGTTTTTTTCCCCCTTTTTTAAAGTCTTTTTAAAAAGAAGTGGTGTAAAGGACACTGTGATCTATACACTGTATGTTGTTCCATCCTCTAACAAACTTGACGGTCTATCACAATTTTTTGGCAATATGTTTAATAATCCAATCTAAATTATCTCAACATAACAAGATTCAAATAATTTTATTTAGGCTTAAAAGCCAAAGGTTTTTACATAATCAGTTGCAAAATTTAAATATTGAGGCGTGTCTACCTGGGAGTTAGTGTAATGTCAAGTCATTGACTAGTCACCTGTCTATTACCTCAATGGTGCAGTATCGGGATTATTATTTTTATCAGATCATAGTTGAGTAGCGTGTGGGTAGACCTCGGTTACTTAGTTGACAGACATATAGACATCTTCATTACCCCACACTGCGTTTAGTAGTTAGTTATCAGGCAGTGGTTATCGAGAAGTGTTTGTCCAGACACATTGATTTGGTCCTGAGATTATGGTAAAGATCATACATTGGTGCGAGGACATATCTGTATGACGTTATATTATTGACATGTTCTTGAAAACGTCACAGTGATATATGTACTCCAGTGTTAATTGGACAACAAATGAAATAGTCATGTCGATAAATAAAAAACAAGCACGATGCTTCATGTTACCATGTCCATGTTAACTGAACAATTAAAACTAATTGTCCAACCCTAACAGTAACATTATGTTAAAAACTCACAGCTTATAAGCAAAGTCTGAACGAAAAGGAAGTAGCTCTAGAGACGCATCCGATCTTTTCTATCCACACACTATAAAATATCTACTCACTTCAATACAAATGTTCTATTCACAGAATATGAATTGTCTTTTAACAAATTACATATTGTCTTTTGCACAAGGTTGCCATTGTTAACTTCACTTCAAAGTACGCTAAGATGCTCATACTATACGTGTAAATAGTTACCACTTAGATTGTTTTAATCTGCTTAGTTTTCGGAAACACTGTTTAACACTTAAACATCAATTGTATGTGCTTCAACCGTAATGTCTGCTTGATGTCCCAACATATCTGAGATAACCCTTATAGATTGCTTTAGCTTGCCGCAAATGAAGATTGGCTTATAATTCGAAGACGAGACAATAGGTGTTCAAACATGTTTAACCTCGACCACGTCGATTTGTGTTTTGTTTCCTTGTTTGGTAGAAATGTTGTGTTCTTTTCTGACATTTTTGAATACGTGTGATACTAGAATTGTAAGGAGAGCCAGCGTAGCGACATAAACGACGAATTGAAGGAGCGTTAAAGCGACCTGAAAGTTTAGTATCAAAATATGTCACGATGTGTTAAATTTGTTCCACATTGTAGCATTAATTACTGTAGGCATTTTGTTGCTCGATACAATCTTGGGGACAAGTTTATGCTTAACATGAATGATTTAGGTATCAAAGGGCTTTGCCACACATGACATACGTACTAATTAAAGATACGATTTCATTGATTGCCTCACACAAATGTTATTTTCTCAAGACTCTTCTCACTATCTCGTTTAGAGCACTTTAACATTTTTCAATCAATAACTGTTAAGAAATATGACACACTTTTTTCATCAATAAAACCAGACGTCAGACAGATGATGTCACCAGAATGAAGGAAGTTTGCCATTAATGTTAAAGTCATAGATTGTGTTACAAAACATTCTGCACTTAGCACCCGACTGCCGCTCTAACAATAACCTTTACTTATAGGGACGCACAAGTATCCAACACTCTTACACTATTATGGTGACAACAAAATTGCACAGTTCAACCAATTTGGTGTTGCTGCATACACAACTGTAGCCGGGACTAGTAAAAGAAGAAAGATATACCTTTTTATCTATAAATATATGCAGTTGAAATGACGATAACACCAAGCGAGTTAAATGTCACATTTTTAACGTTGATTTACTAGCTAAGCAACACGCTTCTCTATGTAAAAAATGTAGTGTTGCTTTATACAAAACTGTACCCGTTATAGTTATGAATAAAATATCGACATCGAGATCTTGTAATAGATACAGTTTTAATGGCGATTACACCGCACGAAGTTAAGTCACATTTGTAATTATGAATTACTAACGGGGCGACACGTTTTTCGAGAATTACAGAGTGTTCCAGACAGAACGTAATGGTTTTGTGAACATTCAATTTAGTTGCTGTGTGAACGCTGCATGCGTTTTATCATGTATAACAACTTGTATGTCAAATTATCAACTAAATGCTATTAAGACTCTTAAAGATATCGGCTATTGGTTAAAAACAAATAAATGAATACATTCTAAAAGCCTTTAAAACTGTTTTGAATAGTGAAACAATAAGCCAACAATAATAATTATAGGCTCTGTTTGACATTAATAAAGCAATGAGTAGAAACAGAAAGTAACGTTTACCTCATTTGAAACTCGGAATTTAAGAGAGGTTGCAAACAGCGCCTGCACTTTATTTGATTAATTCTTATTTGACATGTGACTCTCTTTCTATTATCTTGATAATGCTAAAAACCCTTAATACTAACTAAAATTATATGAACCTAAATTGGAAAGGCCCTTTTCTTCATCTCGACTTGAACACTTTAGTATTTGTCAATCAGTAATTTGTATAAAAAAGCGCACTTGGTTCATCAATTAAACCAGACAGCAGACAGATGATGCCATTGGAATGAAAGGGGTTTGCCAATATGATCTAAGTCATACATTATTTTACAAAATGTTCTGCACTTATGACGCAACTGCTGCCCTGCGTGTAACACTTAACGATGATTATATGAACATACACGTATCCCACACTTTTACACTATGGGGAGTACAAAATGTCACTGCGATTAAAACGAGGCAAATCAATTTGATATTGCTGCATCCTAAACTCAAAACTGTAGCCGGGACCAGTATTAGAAAACATGAGTATCTAAATTGAGTACAGTTCAAATGATGTCCTTGGTGATTCTAAAGACTCATGTTTTTCGACTATTTCATATAATCACCCGTAGTCAAACCCTATTTATTGGCCTCAAATGACGATAACGCAAAGTGAGTTAAATGTCACATTTGTTATGTTGGTTTATTAGATAAGCAACACGTATTTCAGAATAAAAACAATTTAGTGTTGCTGTATCTAAAAACTGTTCTCTTTCGCTATAACAAAGGTGTACATCGATATAAAAAAAAACATTCCGTTGTAAAGTCGATAACACCGAGCAAGTTAAATGTGTTATTCGTAATTATTATTAGTAAAGGATCGACATGTTTCTTCTTGTATTAAGTGACCATTCGTCCTGCTCACTTTGCGTCATTCTTGATTAAGCTACTTGTGGCAATATATCTTACCAGAATTCAAATTATCTGTCGCTCCCTACATTCGTCGTTTCAGTCGCTAAGCCCCCCATTCTTGTAATGTCATCTCTCAATACACATATTCAAAACAACCGAGCGAAAACGAAAAATACAGTTAACGAAAATAATTAACTGGATTAATTTGTTTCCAAGGACTTAACGCAAACATGCCTCTCCCCCCCCCCCCCAATTACAAATCTTGAATATTCTCCAACCTTTTTCTTAAAGAAGGAAACAAATAACCAATTGATAACATCTTTGTAAAAATTATGTGAAACCAGCCTCTCAATTGAACATGTTGCTATTCACTATTGAAGATGCACATCTTATTTTTTTACCCAAGCTTTCCAATTCATGATTGTTGTTAAAGAAACAGAACCCCGTATCCAATCTTGGGCGTGGTCATGGCGCTTTACATCAATATTTTCCGCCAATTTTAATACCCTAGATTCGCCCCTGTGTTCTATTAAAAGAAGGAAACAGAACACAAATTGGCTGGGTCTCCGTAACAAGTTTGTACCACTCTCTAGAAAAACAAAAAGGCGCTTCGATTTCTTGTCAATTCCATGCCCATTTGCGTTGTCTCTTTTTACAAGTTTATAACCCCCGGAAACAAAAAGCAACTACTTTTCACTTATGGCATAACAGAAGAAATAACCGAGGAATTTATTGGTGCTCGCTCACCTTCAAAAGCGAAAGTACCAATGTCAACTCGTCTGAATATTATATTCTGAGTACTTCTGACAGTGTCCTGACTTTACTTATGTCGGAAGAAATATCAAACAAATCTCTTGGTCTCCGATACAAAGTTTTTAACTAACCTCTTGATAGCTTATAAAATGTCACTGTGTGAACACAGTCTTGAATTAGAATTAATATTGTGCTGGCGTCTTATTCATATATATTAATAAGACAGAATGTTTTTCTGTGTGTCTGTCTGTGTATTGGAAGACAAGTCTCTTTTTCTAACTGATTATCACCAAAGTTGGCATAATGGTAGGG